>JANKKI010000218.1:600000-876631 GCA_025175665.1 Cinchona pubescens
GGGTTGAGAAAAACTAAAAAACAGAAAAATCTTTAAGAGCACAAAGCCACTGGAGATCGTTGGTAGAAAAAGCATACAGGTCGACCGTTGTTGTTTCACTTTCGTATGTTGGAATGCATAAATTTGCAGATTTATGGAAATTTGTATATGATGGAATGCATAAATTTTGCAGTTCATGGAATGGAATATGGGTTTGGAGCACATGATTTACCCATCAGTGGAGTGTTTGAAGTGGAGCCCAAGAACTGCCCTGGTTTTATTTATAGATGTTCTGTCCCACTGGGTCCAATTAAAATGCCTCCTTCGGAATTTCGAACTTTCATTGAGAGTGTGGCTTCTGAGTATCATGGTAACTCCTATCACCTCATCTCCAAGAATTGCAATCATTTCACAGATGATATGGCCCAAAGACTGACAGGAAGAGGAATACCTGGGTGGGTGAACAGGCTGGCACATTTAGGTATTTTTTCCTTCAAACGAAATTTGACCTCTTCTCTAATACATATTCCTCTTGCCATTATAACTTGGTTTCCTGAGGCAACTGTAATATATGTAGATAATGTATGGCTTACATCTATACACTTCTGTTTTTAGGAATTTAAATATTTTGGTCTGTCAGTTTCCTTCTAAATGTCTGCCCGATGCATCGTTGGCCTCTAGAAAATTTTTGGGCAAATGTAATTTTCTTGACTTTTATGTCTAGACAAGCTGACTTTTGCAGTACATCATAATACTCTTGTAGCTCTACACTGATTGTATCTTATGGAACTCCATGTCCATGATGCTAATGAGTTATTGGAAAACCTTTTCTGCAAATAGCTGCATATGGAGATCTGAAAAGGCACCTTGACCACTTATTGCAGATAAATTAACATTTCTTTTATTCGCCATTGCGTGGAAATTATATTTTTGTTCTCTAGTGACGTAGTGAGTTTCTTTAAATAGATTTAGCATGCCTATAGACCTTGATAATTTGACTTCTGTTGGAAAGAAAAATGTCATACTATACTGTTATTAGGATCTTTGGTCCCCAAGAAATTTTCTGCTGTAGAATTTTCATTTATGGAAAATGATAGGTTCATGATAACTATTTCTGTTGCTCCTTCAGTCGTCACTGAAATAAAGGCCACATCTTTTAATTTTGGTTTCATTGTTTGATTTCTGTCATTTTGGTTATATATGTCTAAAGCAGTCTTAGAAAAGAATTGCTTTGGTTGAATTTCAGGTGCTTTCTGCAGTTGTCTTCTCCCTGAAAGTCTTCAAGTAACCACTGTTAAACAGCTTCCTGAGTACCATCCTGATATTGGTAAGCCTGTTCTTTGTACTTTGAATTTTGAAAAAATCCCAAGACCTGAAAGAACACTCGTGTTGATGCCCTCCTACTATTTGCAACTATTTTTCCTTATCTGTTGCATACTTATTGGTTTTCTTGCTATTCCTAAAAAAAATTTGGTATTTATGCAAGTATTAAGAGGTTCTCATTTTCTTTTCTTTTTTCAATCATTTGCATAATGTGTAGAAGAAGATGGCAGTGCTTCTGTCTCGAGTGCTACTGCCCATGAACCTACAGAGAGTGAAGATGATGATCAGGATAAGCACCTCCTGTCACCACCACCTGGACATGCAGAAGTAGCTTTTATAAAGTGAGGTCTCGAGGTGATATAAGGCTATTTGATCAGCTGGAAGATATATTCTTTCTGAGGGCTGGTTCAATATTTGTTGGGATCTATTGCTTGAAGAATTTCAACTGCAAATCATTGAGACCTGTTGCTGCTCATCAAATTTATTGTTCCTTGAGTGAACTGATATTTGTTAGATTCATTTTGTTTTTCTTGCTCTGTTGTTATTTGGGTTTCTTACTTGAAGTTCAAGAACTTGGAATTTAGAAGATGTGGTTTCACCATGGTTGGTGATGTTCCCTTTGGTGGAGCTCTCAAAATATTTCGTAGCAACTTCTTTTCTCGGAACATCAGATATGACATCCGTAGATAAGTGGATAGCAAGGATGGTATAATGCAACAGGAATGGAGATACAGGAAATAGCTTTGCAAGGACAGAAGATGCAAAATTCTTCGCTCTTATTTTATATTATTATTAATTTTGTGTATAAGGTCAAATATCCCAATTTTGAGTTGCTGCCAGTTGATACACAGCAGTGAAAGACCTCTTATTTTTGTTCATGAATGGTTGATTGGTTGTGCACTGTTTTATGTTGTACATTTTGTAAGGCTTTTACGGTATGAGTTTAACAACCATTGAAAAGCTGCATTTGCCCATGAGGATTTACCTCTATTAAACGATAAGAAATTGTCTGATGGTATACCTATTGGAAAGGTTTCATGATGGCCTCCACCATCAGTTTTGAAAAGTTTATCATCTCAAGCATACTGTTCTTCAGCTACCAAAGCAATAGAGAGAAAATGTGCTAAAATGGTAACTAGTAAATTTTACCATCAAAGAGAAGCAGCACCAAATACCAGTTGTGGTGTCTTTGGTAAATGAAATCGAAGAAAAATAAATGATCCAAGAACTCCAGCAGCCATGATCAATACAACGCCACCAAATTGTAAAACAAAACAATTAATCAGAGGGCCACTTGGGTTAAACAGAATGGCAGTAAATAAACTACAGTAATGGCCATTCTCAAGAATATGCTTTTAGCAAGCCGTTGGTATATCAATCCTTAATAATTATAAAAGCTTCCAAATAACTCATAATCCACCACAAGCAACAGGTACATCACTGATGTTCTGAAAGTTACAGTTTCCCCTCGAGCCCTAATTTTGAGGTCAGCCATGCACACACTTCATCCATCTCCTCTGGGATTGTATAGTGGCCAAGCCTGTTTAACAAGATAATTAAAAAAAGTCACTGAAGTTCCGTAGCTAATAGGTTTTGCAGCAGGATAAAAATACATACCCACTGTAGGCTTTGAACGTCACATCTTGAAATCCAGATGACATCAACTTCTGTGAAGATTTCTCACCAAATTTAAAAGAAACAACATCGTCTCCTGCATTAGAGTACTTTCATCATTAAGAGTGGAGGGTGAATAGGAAGGTTACAGCATGAACTTTCCTTTTAGATAACTACTTTCATCAATAAGAGTGGTTTTAGGAGCAGAAACTTTCAATAAAATATTGATTTATAGAATCCATCATAAGTTAACCAACTAGTGGGCTAATGCAGATTCAGTCTCCCGCTCTCTACAAGTAGTCAAAGAAACAACTAGAATAATATGAAATAACAAACTGAAACCTTCTATTTTTTTCATCAGAAATTACACAAGTACCTCTGCCATGACACAGTAGAATGGGCAAGGATGCAGCACGGTTTGCAGCCTCTTCTAACCTTTCTATTCTGTTACTCAGAGTCCTGGAGAAAAGTAGAAGTTGATTAAAACCATCAGCTCATCATTTCCAATAAGTAAACACTTCCATCAGAGAAGAGTTAGAGATCAAACGTTGCACATGGGAGCCATCCACTTAATCCAACAACTGCGCTTAAATTGACAGCATATGGGTTTCCATTTTCATACTTGCTTTGGGCAAAGCAAGTTGCAGAGTAGAGAGATGCTGCAGCACCCATGCTGAAGCCTCCAACCCCAAGTTTGACTGCAACTCAAATAGAGAAAAGTTAGATGCACATACTAACACATTCTAAATGCTTGCCAGGGTGTGTTGGTGCAGTTTAGGTAGTCATTGACTTGTACGAGAAAGTAAGATAGTTTCCCATACTGTTACAGCAGAACAAAATATATGTCCAGTTCCTACCTGTTGCGGGAAGTTAAATATGTCCATAAGAACGGGTACATTTGTGTATATTCAGTGCAAGTGTATTTATCAGAAAAGAAATACTATAACACGTGTGAAGCCATAGAAACTCACTATCAGGAGGTTCAGTAGCCAATAAACTTGCAACATATGCTGCTGCAGCATCCAAACCCTCTATATCATCTTTAGCATTTTCAGAAAGGTCATTGACGTCAAACCCTAGCACAAGAGTCACAAAAAGCATACACTTTAAAGATGCTGTCATTTGCTAGTAAGCAGGAAATTTACCTCAAGGATTGTCTATATCTTTATAATACAGAACAATAGCTCAATGAATTACAAAGCTAGAATTATATTACAAAAATATTGTTCTTCTAATCCCTGTATCCATGTGTTTTCAACACTTTTCTGACTTAATGGAAACATGAAGACAATGCAGTATCATCTTTAAAAAGAAGTGGTAAGAAAACTGCCTACTACATACAAGCTGATGAAGGAAAGCCCCCAAAAAGAGTTATTGGCAGCTGTGGAGAGGAAGGGCAGATCCATTTGATCTGCAGAATTACAGCTTTTAACACTCTAGCAAAAATGAGCAGAAACTCAAAATGAACGTGCGCACGTGTGAGAGAGAGAGTCCAGAATCTGAGGTGTCTTTTGTCATCAAACATATGGTCAGGCATATGGATATACTCACATTTGGAAGAGGAAGTGTCTCCAACATAGTCGACCAGCTGCCAAAAGCCATCAAAACAGAGAATATGATTATTGGAGTTTTGACCATACTTTAAAGATTTTAGACGTCCAACATTCCAATCAGCCTACCGAGCACTAGATAGACTTTAATACAAAGTATCAAACCTCCTAAAACCTGACACAGATATCACCCATTACCATAAAAATTACATAAATACTATACAGTAGCTTTTAAAATTTACATGAACTGTCAGCCTAACCATTTTATCTACAGAAACAGGCTTTAGTAAATATTTCTTTCACCTTTAGTTAAAGAAGCGAAGCATGAAAGAATATCAGTAACTAGATTTTACTCCCTTTATAACGCTCAATCTCTAATACACACCAAAAAATATCAGTAACTAGATTTTACCCCCTTTATAACGCTCAAGCATGAAAGAATATCAGTAACTAGATTTTACTCCCTTTATAACGCTCAATCTCTGATACACACCAAAAACACAACCACCTAAGACCACAACCACAAAAATATGCGTCTGAAATTGACATGTGACCTTCCTCTAGTGTCAAATTTCAGAGATAAGTGGCAAGAGGTTACATACATATTCAAATAGTTGGGATTAGATTAACACTTGAACAAACTATAAAGGAGAAAACATGTAACTAATGCAGGAGGCAACAAGCAAAATGCTTTTTAAATCACCACCAACTTTAACCAAAATCATATTCAAGGAGTAATACTTATGAGGTAAATGCTCATGGCATTACCTAGAGCCATTATCTCCAAGACCGTGCAGCCAAACTATAGTCGCCTGGTGTTTACCTTTGGGCCTGACTACATAAGTCCTCCCAAAGTTAAATGCCCTTGTAACAGTTCTACCACCTGTGGAAATTAAAGCAAATTTCACAAACTGGATATAGAAACACAAGGACAGTATGATGATATAAACAAATCAAGCAGTATTTTATAACTTTCTTGATTAAGAATATAACCAATGAAATATTTATATGCCCCACCAGTTTAACCACAGAGCTAAATTACAAACTAAACTACTTATGTCGGCCCCTATATATAATATCTTTCTGTACTAGGAATTGCATCGTCACAAATAATAGAACAATCCTATTATGCCATTGGTACTTAGGTGATCACATCAGATATTGAATTAGAGCATCGGTATATGCAGCAAAATAAAGATTATGTTAATCGGGAGATCAAGTGATATAAATAATGAAACCAACCAGCACCTGTAGAAGGACCTGTAAAACTCATGTTCCTTCTGGGTATCTGTCAGTTATTGTGCTTGAACCCGTGCCTGCAGCGCAAAAAAACCAAAAAATATAACAGTATAACAGCAATCCTCTTCATTGCAGTGGTACAATAAGTACAGAGAACCAAAAGCCAATAAATAGTTCTAACTATCTAATTCTCAGTGAAAGAAAGTCCAAGTGAAACCGAACCATCGTTCTCACATACTAGTATTTAGCATACATTTACACCACAGAAAAATCTCAAACAAAATTATTAAAGACTTTCGGGGAAAAAAAAGAAACCAAACCAAAAGGTTTAATCTCGATTGAAAAAACGTTTTATCATTCAAATTAACATCCTTTGTGCATGCTTTGGGTTCAGTCATGTTCACTCATGGCAATGCAGAAAATAGTTGAAGTTCAATTAAGACATACACAACCCATATGCTAAAATGACCAAAGTTTTAATTCAATTATTACCATAATTCCTCATAAACCCATCTCAAAAATTACCTTAACTAAAGCAAAAACAATGAAGATAAGGCGGAAAAAAAGAAAAACCCCTATTCATATGAAACAACAAACCCTCTTCAGCAACTCCTGCAACCAACCCAAACAAACAAAAAAAAAAACTCTTTCCTAGGGAGATAGCAAGAATAAGGTTTGATAAAATTGCAGAGTTAAGAAGTCAACTTCCAAGATTGATAAACATTAAACACTACAAATTACTGGATAAGTTTATTTAGTGCATAGGTATATAAAAGCAATTCTTTGATATGATGCAAAATCAAATCTTGATAAAGAAAGTAAGATATTTATTGAGCAGGGCAGCCGTAGTTACCTGAAGTGTAGAGAGAAATGAAGAGAGAGGAAATATAACGCTCTCAGGAAGAGGGAGAAGAGTGGGGGTGGGGCGGGTTCTTCACTGTAGCTATGGCTATTTGTTAACCTTGTCCAGTCTAATGTTGTACAAAATTGTGGGAGGTAGACTCACGATTGGATGATCTGTAACGTACTATACAAAATTGGTGAGTAGAGTGAATGACTCGTCACTATGCAAAACTTAATTTAATATTAAAATTATTTGATTAAAATTTTATTTATTTAATAAGTTTCATAATAGAATTTTTTTATTACACTAAATATTATTTAATTTGTATTTAAAATATCAAGTAAAAAAATTTTATTTAATCAGTTAAATTTTGAATAAATATATAAATGCATAATCTAATACACATACTCTCTCGTACTTATGCACACACATTTTCTTTCACTTGCACACTCTCTCTCACACAAACACATACTCTCACAAACAAAAACACACATTCGCTCACATATATATTGTCTCTTTTGCGCACATATGCTCTCACTCTCTCACACAAATTGTATCTTATATTTTCTCATATGCATATTCACATACTCTCACATTCACATATTTTCTCTTACTCACATACACATACTCTATCACACAAACGCATTCTCTCATGCTGAATACACATACACATTCTATCACACATTCTCTCTCATACACATACATATTCCATATTTTCTCTCATACACATTTATACTATCCCTTAATTATTCATTTTTTTTTCTATACATATATGACAATTATTTATAATAAATTAATACATATATAAGTGACATGTTTAATTCATATATTGAATTCAGTTGATTATCAAACATAAATAACTTTATCAATTCAACAATTTATACTTTCAAAACTTACAATTAAAACTTCAAAATTCAGAATTCAGCATTAACAAATAGTCTCTAAGTAAAGATTGAGAGTTGCTGAAAAATACACTTACTTATTTGTCGAATAAGTCTTGACTGCTTATTCCGCGCTCTAGAATATATACAATAGTTTTCGAAATCTTGACTACTTATTTCGCGTTGTAGAATAGGTACAACAGTTTTTGATATGACTAGAAAAAAAAAGAGTGAGATTCCCTATTTTTCAATCATTCAACGACTTGTAATATTCATTTCATAATTCAAAGTCGAATGACAAAAAAAAAAATTAATTTGTGAGTAATTTTATTTTGGTCCTAAATTATTGACAGCTTAAGAAGTGAGAGCCTATTTGAAACGAAAATTGGTAATTGGTCCTTATTCATTCGATTTTTTAATATTTTTATAATTTATTATTATTTATATATTATTTTATTTATTATTCAAATATATGCTTATATTTTTAAAATTAAATCATTACTATTTCTAAAATTACTATTTTAAAATTAAATCGCTTATACCGACTTGTTGAAGCCACTAAACCGAGGACCGGTGATCTATTTTAAATTAAAATTATTATTTATTAAAATTAAATCGTTGAGACTAACTCATCGCATTAATTAAATAAGAATCTAGTGGTCTGATTAGTCAATTACGAGTTTTAAAAAATAATTGATCAAAACCAAAATAAAATTATTAATATTTTCTTTCTTGAATCTATTATCTATTATTTAAAGGGAAGACCATTGGTATGGTATCTCCCCCTTTTAACTATTTTATTTTAAATTTAAACTTCTACTTTTAAGACTTTTAAATATTTATGACTAGCCTTAACTACCCATTTTCAAACAAAAAACAATGATAACTGTCCATGTACTTAAAGATACCCATGCAAGTATTAAATTACTCTCTTTTAAACTATAGTAATAAGGATAATTACATTATGAATCTCGCTGATTAATTCTTAACTGATACTTTTATGATAACTTATCAAGGAGGAAGAAAAAAATAAATAAATAAATAGTCGTAATATCTATAATATTAAAGACTTGATTTGGTATGATATTATAATATGATTTGTTATAATTACCCTTATCTTTACAATAATTTTCATTAATAACGTTTATATATAATTACCTATTAATTACTTACTCTTTTCTTAATTTTTATTTTTAAAGTCTTTTGCATAAATATTGGTTTAAATTGCACATCCATGAATTCGTGTCTTACCCACTTGTTATATTAAAACATATTGAAACGCTATTTCTTTAGAGAATTTTTAGGTATGCTAAAAATTTATACGATTTTGTTTTTCGTTACAAAGGTGATACGTACGTATTAGTGTTCAAAATGAGATTGCTTATCAATGTTAGGCATCTTAATCGTGCTTTTCAATCAAGACATGGCTAGTATCAGGATCAGTCCAGTTAAAAACTTACTTGCACTTTGTATTCTACGGTTTAGAATACTCAATGATATAATAAAATTATTTACTTTTTCGAACATCTCAAATGATTACAGTGTTGTTTGAATAGAGAATAATATTTATTTTTCTTCAAATAATATTTTGTAATCATTTCACACACGTTTTTTTACATATACCACGTTAAAAATGTTGTTAAAATATATTTACAAATAATATTTCAAGCTGACCGAAGACATTTTGGTTCATAAAATACATTCATCAACCCTGCCCAGAGAAAGAGGACTTACAACATGAAAACAAGCTGCATCAGCGGGGGAGTTAACCAAATTGAAACCCTCAGCATAAGTTATTCCTTAGTTCTCTAGTACATGGGCAACAATTTGATTAGAATTGTTTAGTTTATCACTATATCAAGCTGTTCGGACAGTACAATTAATCATGTGAAATCTATGCCTGTTTAATGTACAACTGGAGTAACAACAGTGTATTATAATCTGTCAATAAATTGCCTGAACCCAAAAAAAAAAAAAGAAGAAAAATCATCAAGAATTGGCAGCTCCAAAAGTGTTACCGGCCTGAAAGAACTGATATTGAAAAAGAATATCCCGCCGTAGATGGGATTATTGCATCATCCATCATCTGATTTCTCATGATTTCAGCAAGCCTCGGCCTCAAACGATCAGGCGGCGTGGTCGAGTCTCCGTCATCATCAATCGATAACAAATCAACCATTAACATTTGGGAATCAGGCGGTTCATCCACCGGAACACGCCCTTCGAACATTTCCACCACAACTGCCATACTTGGCCTGATTTTAGGCTTATCTTGTATACACCACAACGCTACACAAACCAATCTCCTCACCATTGTCTCGTCAACGCCTATAGAGATGGGCCAATCTTTGGTCAACTATCTCCATAATTTTCCCTTCTTTCAATTTCTCGATTACAATTTTCGCAAAACATTCAAATTTTTTCTTTGTTTTGTTATCCTTTCCGTCTTCGTTGATCACGCAAATATTCCTTCGTCCTCCAATGATCTCCAATAGTATCATTCCAAAGCTATAAACATCGCATTTTTCGGATACTCCGTTTTCCAAGATCCATTCCGGGGCCAAATAACCCCTCGTGCCACGAATAGTTGTAACGATTCTACTTTCCTCTTTTCCCATTAACTTTGAAAGTCCGAAATCGGATACCACCGCGTTGTATCTCTCATCGAGTAGTATATTTTCCGGCTTTAGGTCCATGTGCAAAACGCACGACCGACAGTCGTGATGCAAATAAGCCAGTGCTTTGGCTACATGTAGAGCAACTCTACACCTGTGATCCCAAGACAAACATCCTCCTCGTATTCGTCCTCGTTCTAGTTGACTTTGTTTTCTCGGAAAAATCCAATTATGTAAAGAACCATTGTGCACAAACTCGTAGACAAGAAAACGAGGACCCGTTGGGACGCTACAATAACCAAGAAGTCGAACGAGATTAACATGTTGAACGCTAGCAATAGCTGCGACTTCAGATCTAAACTCCTTTTCACCCCTTTCATCTCCGACAATCCTTTTCACCGCGACCGGGGTGCCATCATTCAAGATTCCTTTAAACACGGAAGCCGACGCCCCTCGGCCTAATAACGATCGAAAACCATCGGTAGCATCTTCGAGTTCTTTGTACCTGAACTTAGTCGGAACTCCGGCTACTTTCCTGAGAAAACTGTACTCGATTCTCAGCTCGCGCCCTTCTGATACGAGCTGCGTTTCCAGCAGCTTTCTCCGGTTATTAAACCGCCTTCGGATGAAAACAACTGCGAAAACGGCAAGGATGGCTGCAATATCAGCCCCACAGATTAAGAAAAACGTCTTGGACTCCCTACAGTTTTAAAACAATACGAGCAATGATGATAGAGATGGTGATAATGGAAACCAATGAAATAGCAATTATGTTTGCTTTTCTGTCCTCCATTGATGATGATAATAATAATCTATCATTGCTGTAGTTTTTCGGAGTAAACGGAAGAAATCAAAGATTCTCATTTTTTTTTTTTTTTGAAATTTTCAGGCTTTCCTTCTTGGATAGTTGATACTATGTGGAACCACTAGTACTAAATTTTTCTATACAGAGTTGGTAGGCATTGATTCATTATTCATGTATGCTAAGTAGTATTTAATTTTTTGTTATACACATCTAGAAGAGAAGACTAGTCTTCATCTTCCAATTGGCCCAAATTGCAGTCCATATGGACACGGTTTTAATATTTGAATTGAATGGATATTCCCACGCGCACCTACTTTGGCTAGCGTGATATGGTTGACCTTTGATTTGTATACACTATAACACTCGGTTCAAGTTCACTAGTGGAGAGTTACATGAGATTTAAACCCCTGATTTTTTTTGTTGTTGTTATTTTTTAAATAATATTTTGTAATTATTATTTAAATATATTTTTTATTTATCATTATATATTGTATCTTAAAAAATAAATATAATATTATTTTTAAAAATATTAATAATAATAATTGTCTAAACAAACACATTATTTTGGAGGGACTAAAAGAAAAAAAAAATTGGAGGTAATAAGAGGGCAAAGTTTGGTTTATTCATTTAGTTGTCGATTCTGTCTAAGAAATATACCAAAAGGTATTAAGTTTAGTGTTATTTTTTCAAATATCCTCGTTAAGTTACTTTGTAATCTCTTATAGTTCAATTAGATAAAGTATATGTAGATTGGATATGTACTTATTCACAAATCATTGATTTTATTTCAATACATATATATATATTTTTATTTCATTTTTGTACATGTGATAATACAAGTTTATAACCAAAATTTTAATGGGGTCATATTTATCTATTTAATGAAACATGTCCATTTGACATGGGGTTGCAGATTTAGTTGTATTGAATTGGGCAATTTGACAAGGCTAAGGACAAGATTAATTCAATTCGAAAATGAGGGGGCAAAATGAGAAATTTTTTCAGGGTATATTTTATAAACCATGGATTCACCTCCTTGAATGAAAGGTTACTATCATGGATTACTAATTCAATCGCTTTGTCATACAACATTTTATTTGTTTAATGATGATAAGGTAAACTTACCTGCCTGAAATTAAGTTTATAAAGAAAGTCTAAAATAATTAATTCACCAAGACCAAGACCACGACCAAGCGACCAAGGCCAAGTTAACTATTCCATTAGTAAAATTTTTATTTGTTTAATGATGATAAGGTAAACTTACCTGCCTGAAATTAAGTTTATAAAGAAAGTCTAAAATAATTAATTCACCAAGACCAAGACCACGACCAAGCGACCAAGGCCAAGTTAACTATTCCATTAATAAAATTTTTATATGAATCGAATTGTACAGTTTTATCATATATTTTGTGATTTATATTTATTTATATTTTTTATTTTTTTTAAAAAATTAAAAATTAAAATACTTCATTCACAAATTAATGAATATAAATAAATATAAATTATAAGATATACGATGAGACTTTACACCTTAATCTATATAAAAAACTTTCATTCGGCTGTTATGATATTAGGAAAATATTTAGGTAGACCTGATTTTTGACCTCACTTGTAGGTTCTGTGGTGTAGATTAAATGTTATAGAATTTATGATATCAGTTGATGTAAGAAAGATTATATAAAATTTAATTTTAATCGTAAAATTTATATATAAAAATAAAAATCGAATATATATAAGTATTTTCCATGATACTAGAGTGATTCAATTTGTGAGGTCGGAAATCTTCTTTGTTGTACTATTTGAGGCCTCAACGGATCCAAATGTCAAACAAGAAATTGCCCATTAGTCTTCTATTCTGCATTGTTTTACTCGTTGAGATTGATGCCTTCTTGTCCTTGATTGGCTCGGGATTATGCGATGGGAGAAAACAATCACTCACATATTGACGAAAATGGTGAAAAGTAATAGCGTGATTAATACTCTATAAATGTGTACTTCTCAAGGCTTCGTCAGTATTGCTATGATCTCTTATATTTACGAGTTTTTTTTTTTTTTTTTTTCTAACATAAAATTATAGTGCAGGAGTCGATGCATATGCACTTTGTAACATTAATTAAGCTATACGTAGTTGACCCTTCAAAGTTTGATCAATTAAATTCTTTATTATTGTTTGCTGAAATGCTACTAAATTGCTTTGATACTTATTCAAGTACGTACTCTAAGGTTGGTTCTCAACAAGCTTACTGCAACCTGTTTATAATTTTTTTTTTTTTTTTAAAAAATTTGTTGATAAAAGCTAAAAATCTGTTTTTGTTTTTACACCTATTTTCATAAAAGTGCGTTTTATATTAAAAAACAGTTTATAACTTTTTATAAACAGTTAGAGAGTAAAATATTACTTCATATGTCTTTGCTAATTGAATAAATAGAAAGGACAAAAGGAAAGAAAAACGAGCCAGGCAACCACTATTCATCAAAACAAATTACAAGTTATTTGAAACTAGACATGTTTAAAGTTTACAACATGATAGAATGGAACTATTTAAAAGCTATTATGATTAAAATGAGCTTTTGTGACACTTGAATTAATTAGTCAAGCCTTAATCTCCAATAATATTAATGGCATTAGAATTAGCAAGCGTGGCCCTTCCATTTCCCATTTGTTTTTTGCAAATGACACTTTTATTTTTTTGCAATGCTACTCTAAATGAAACAGCAAAAATATTGGAAAGTTTGAGAAAGTATAAAGCAGTCTCCGGCCAATGCATGAATTTGGAGAAGTCCACAACTTTCTTTAGCAAAAACACAAATGATCGAGCAGTAATAGAAGTTTGTAGGGAGCTAGAGGGAATAAAGATTGCTTCTCAAAGTAAGTATTTGGGCCTACCTATGGCTATAAGGAGATCAAAAACATTAGATTTTTGGTTTCATAGTGTTTGTTTTAGAAAAATAGTGCAGAAAAAAGTGCCTGAATGGAAAAGGAAATTACTGAGCTTAGTAGGGAAAGAAGTCCTCATTAAAGTAGTGCCTTTGGCTATGCCTACATATGCCATGTCCTGCATTAGGCAGTCTAAAAGATGTTTGCAAGAGATCAGCTCAATAGTGGTCAGGTTTTGGTGGGGTGATAATCAAAATAACAAGAAAACTCATTGGGTCAACCAGGAGAAAATGACAGAAGGTAAGAAGGATGGGGGTTTGGGCTTCAAGGACGTGCAGATATTGAACTCCTCTTTATTGGCAAAACAGATTTGGAGGTTGATTACGAATCCTAATTTGTTAGTCAGCAAAGTAACAAAAGGGAAGTACTTCAACTCTCAATCACTAATGGAGGTGGAAGTACCCAAGACTGCATTCTGGTATTGGCAAAGCATAATGAGCTGCTTAAGAAGGGCTTAGTGAGAAAGACTGGAGATGGGTAAACCATAGATATCTGGTTAAATAGTCGGATTCAAGAAAATGAGAATGGGAAAGTGAGAAGAGAGAAACCAGATAACTGCCCCTTAGATAGTATCAATCAGCTTGTCAATCACAAACAGTGGAATAAGGAGCTGTTAGAGAAATACTTCTGCAAGGAAGATGCTGAGGCCATTGCAAGGATTCCAATTAGTTTGGCACAGAGAAAGGACAAGCTTTACTGGAAGTATACTGGCACTAAGGAATACACAGTTAACTCAGGGTATGAAGTAGCTAAAAAGAAGGTTGAGAAGCAGAGGATTGAAGGGGATCATACAACAAAGTGTAGTCGAGAAAAATAGAAATGTGCAATCTAAAATTTTGTCTGGAAACTAAATATAAAGTGTAAGTTGAAACACTTTTTGTGAAAAAGCCTTGGGAACATCTTGCCTGTTAATGAGGTAATCAATAAAAGACTTAATGTGGGTGATCCAATTTGTAAAGCCTATGGGGAAGGGATAGAAACCTTAGAACATTTTTTTTTCTGTCCTGACTTCCCAATGCTGATCAATTGTGGAGAAGGGCCCCAATCTAGTGGGAAGGGTTATATGAGGATAGACACAACTGTTGAAGCTAGGTTAGTAAATTGAAAAAAGTAAGTAGGAGTTCCAAGGGGAGGAGTAGAGTGGAGTTGACTGTGTGTATTCTCTGGCAGATTTGAAAGAACAGAAAAAGATTTGTTTTTGACGACATACAAGCTAATAGTATAATGGCTATCCAACAAGCTCATTAAGAATGGATAGAGTTTCAAAATGATAATACAGAAAAGCAGGGAAAGAACAACTGTACAACTGAGAATGGGAGAGATAACCAATATTGGAAACCACCTGAGTTAGGAATCCTGAAAATCAACACAAAAATCATCTTGGAGCAACACAGAGCTAGGGGAAATTCTGTAATTGTAGTGAGAGATAGCAAAGGGGAACTGATTAGAACAATAGGAAAGGCTTATAGTAACGTCAAATCAGAGAAGATTTTGGAAGTTGAAACCATTAGACAAGATTTGCACCCTTGCTTTGGCTAAACACGGAGGATAGAGCAGAATAAAAGTGCAATCAAGCTACAATTAGTTGATTGACAGAATTTCCAGAAATATTTCACTGATGCTGAATCTGAGAACATTTTGCGTGATATTGTAGACTGTAAAACTTGATTTTACAAATGTTACTTTTCTTTTTTGTCCAAGAATGGCAGTATACTTGGGCATAGTATAGCACAACTAGTTTTGGAATACTTAGATAAATTTGGTATTTGACCCCATTTATAGACTCTGTGGTGTAGATTAAACGTTAGAAAATTTATGATATCAGTTGATATAAGTAAAATATTTTAAAATTTAATCTTGACCACAGAATTTACAAATGGGGCCAAAAACTGGATCTACCTAAATATTTCCTTTTAGACAATGATTTACATAAGGGGTGGAAGAATGTCTTCTCCTTATGGCTTTCCAATAGTGCCCAAGATGAATTTGGACAATTATCCAGCTAATTGTACAGTTTTTATTACCAATTAATAGAATTTTCTATCGCTTTTGGGGGTGGGGGGAAGTAAAATGCACTAGTGATGGTAGATAATATTTTCCAACAACTAGAAATGATAGTATTGAATATGTTTGTATTAGAGAGATAGAAGGTTGAGATAGATGAGTGAAAGTTACTAGAGAGAAAGAAAGTTGAGAAAGATGTAATGTAATGAGTTGATATTATATATTTTATAGATGCTTATAGTCTTATATCTCTTATGTATAACGGTGGGGTGAATTCTTATTTGTGGGTATTTGGCTTAGAATCAAATCTCTGATCCGTTGGGGTGAATTCTTATTTGTGGGTAATTGGCTTAGAATCAAATATCTGATCCGTTAGTTCTTAATCGATCAGTTATTGTAAGAAAATTAGTTTTTCTGATTTGACTTTAACGACTGTACATTTGGTATAATTGTCGAATTACTCTTATAACAGTTTAAATTATTTTACAAATTTACCCTTATATAATTTCTAAATACGTGGACGATTCTTATAAAGAAATCATTTCTGAGACTCGTATGAAGAGATAGTATGACTAATACAAGTATAATATCAAATTAGGGAAAGATTTAGGTAGATTTGGTTTTTATCCCCACTTGTAAACTTTGTGGTGTGGATTAAATATTATGGAATCTATGACATAAGTTGATGTAAACAAGATTTTATAAAATTTAATCTTGATCGCATGGTCTACAGGTAGGGTCAAAAATCAGATTTATGTAAGTTTTTTCCATCAAATTATACTTAGTTAATATATGCGGGTCATCAAATAAAGTGTGGCCAACAAAATTATAGTTGCTGATTCCGTTTGAAGACAAATATATAGTTGAAAAAAGTTACTGATAAGGACACGTTCATGACCATTTGAGAACTTGTAGGATTGACTCCACTTGACCATTGCAATTTGCAAGCTCACTTAATGGAAATTATAAGCTGGGCCATCAGATATTTATGGGGTTGGCTGATTTGTTTTTTTTTTTTTTTGCCTGATCTATTCACCATGTACCTTTTGTGTTTATCCCACTTGTTTCAATTTTACTTTGAACATATATATCATCTAGGAGATAGGTTATCATCCTTCATCCTTAAAACGTTTAGTAATCTTAAAATGTCAGCCATACTTCTTGGTAGCTTTTATTTCTAAGCGTTATATTCCTTTAGTTAATGGGGCAGAAAATTTTTTTGCACCGTCAATCAGCGACAGTGTGAATTTATATCCATATTCAAGATTAATATTTAAATTTTAATAATAATGACATGACACATAATACTAATATAACACTTTAGAGTTTGTCTCGATTTTGATATCATTTTCGCAGTCTGTATCAAAATAATTGATATATTTAGATGTTCAGTCAACTGTATGCTTCAATACATTTTAGGAAGAAGTAGCTAGTTTTGAATTTGAGTGACATCTTACCCCTAACCATAGCTTATTCGTTGATTCTGTTAGAATAAAATTAACAAAAATATAAATGCATACCGTAAAATTATATATTTAGTATAAGAATTGATTTTAATGCGTTTTACGTATCTTTTTTATATTATTGATATAAAAATTCAACCAATCTAAAAATAAAAATATATGCAAACATTGGAAATTTTAAAAAATAACTAACTTTCTACATCCCAAAAAGATTAATATATATATATAAAACAAAGAGCAAAAATGGTAGTAGTAGAAAATTTAGATATTTTTCTACTTTCCCCATAAAGAAAGAAAAAACAACTACTATAAATACTAAGATCTGACCTAACGATAAAAATCTCTATTTTCTCTCTAAAAACGTTAAACCCTCCGAGTACGAACTCAACAAACGATGGGGAGCTCAGCTAACGGAGTGGGCGGTAGCAGCCGCGCCACCACCTCCGTAAACGGCGGCGTCCCCGCGGTGGACAAAGGTGTTGATTACGCCAACTATTTCTGCACCTACGCCTTTCTCTACCACCAGAAAGAGATGCTGTCCGACCGCGTTCGGATGGACGCTTATTTCGATGCTGTTTTTCAGAACAAGCATCACTTCCATGGAAAGGTATCCAAACAATAATTACTATTTTCTTCTTTTTTTACATATATTTTAATGCATTTTCGTCTAATTAAGCTTAAAGTTCGGATTTTTTTTAAAGAGTATTTGAAAAGAAAATTTTTTTACCTAGAAGGGTTATTTAAGATGAGAAAAAAGACTATATTTTTATGCTAGTGCTCTTGTGTATATAGAAGTTGGATTAGCTATTTGGTGATACCAATCATTTGTTGAAAAATGATTAATCAAGAAAAAAAGGTGAAAAATTGTTACTTCTTGGAAACTATTGCATTGCTGGACAAAAAAAGCCACAAGCATTGAAACTACAAAAAATGGAAAGGAAAAAAGAATCACCCTTTAAGTTCACATAATAGTGTAGGAGGTGTTTATTAACTTTACAAAATTTAAAAAGATGTAGAAATTGTATTTGTTGAATTGGGGCTTTTGGTTGAAACAAGGACTAAATTGGTGAATCCACGGAGTAGACTGTTCTGGATGTAGGGACAGGGAGTGGCATTTTAGCAATATGGTCAGCTCAAGCTGGTGCAAGGAAAGTCTATGCAGTAGAAGCTACCAAGATGGCTGAACATGCCCGCGATCTTGTAAAAGCAAATAAGCTCCAGGATATAGTTGAAGTGATTGAGGGATCTATGGAAGATGTTACACTTCCAGAGAAAGGTTTTAACTTTTTGTATTTTTCTTGTTACATTTGACATTCTATGTCATCAGTGTTCGTCAGAAGAATATGACACGGATCTTATATGAAAGTTTTGGTTTTGTTTGTTAGTTGATGTAATCATCTCAGAGTGGATGGGATACTTTCTTCTGCGTGAATCAATGTTTGATTCAGTAATTTGTGCCCGTGACCGCTGGCTGAAGCCAGATGGAGTCATGTAAGCACTTTTTAAGCTTGTTGCTCTCTATTCTCAGTCTTTGTTTGTAAATATTGCAACATGTATACTCTAAAGAATAACGATAAACAATTTCTGTTTTTCATACTTTACAATTTCCAGTATTTTTCTGAAAGCTTATACCAACTAACTTCTAGAACTCTTGTGACGATAAATAACTAAATAATGAAAATGCAATGCTATCTTTGTGCTGGTTCTTATCTTTAAATACTTTTCGGTCTGTTTCTGACTAGTTAGTGATTTATGAAGGAATTTATCCAAATTAAACTTCTTGGTTGAATGTGAAGTTTTGCTAAATGCACCAATTGCTATGCATGGATTTTGGTAGTTTTTCCTCACTGATGGCTACTTAGTTGCAAGAATGTTCATGACAAGATTACAGTTGAATATGTAACATAAGATACTCTATGAAACTTTTAATGACTACCTAGAGCTTGGACTGCACTTCAAAATGTTGTATTCTATAGGACGTGAAAGATGAGGATTAAGGGAAGTAAAAACTCAAATTCTCTCGCAGTATAGTTATTGAGCTCTAAATTGTTGTGAGACAATTGTGAACATTGCCTCTAGTTGTAGCCTTTCCTTAGGTGCACAAGGAAAGTGTTTAACAGGGGACTGCTGTCTCTTATAGTGTCCTTCTGTGGAGTAATGCTAGTTATTGGAACATGTTTTTCAAACATCTGATGGACAGTTAGCAAGCTTAATCTACATACTACAATTGAGCTGTGTAAACACCTTTCATTGGCTAAGGCAACAACCTTGTGGTTGGTTTTTTTGAAACTTAGGGCAAATGTCCCTACCAAATAACGGTACCCTGTATTTTTTTTAAAGCCCAAGAATTTTTTGTAGGTATTAAAGTTCTTTAATTTGGTAGAAAGTATTCAAAGCTAGAAGGATAAAATTTCCTCCACGAGACACAATTTGTAATTATGGACAAATGACAATGCTTTTCTGTCAATCCAAATGCACCCTTTTCTATTCAAGTTTTTGATAAATATGATTAGCGTGGTCTAGCTTGGTTGATTCTGTGAGCTTTGGTCTTCAGGTATCCAAGTCATGCACGGATGTGGGTGGCACCCATCAGGTCTAAATTAGGTGATCAAAAAATGAGCAACTTTGATGGAACCATGGACGACACTGGTACAATTTTGTAGATGAGACGAAAACTTATTATGGTGTGGACATGAGTATCTTTACAAAGCCTTTCACTGATGAACAGAGAAAATACTATTTAGAGGTGGGCTCCTGTCCATAAATAACTTGTGAACATTTTAAACATATTTATTGAGTAATTTATGCTTGCTCACCTTTGCTTGAAATGTAATTAATTTACTGTTAGACATCACTCTGGAATAACCTTCATCCAAACCAAGTCATTGGAGAAGCTGGCATTTTAAAGGAAATAGATTGTTCGACAGCAACAATTGCAGATATACGTGATGTTCGGGCAAGCATTTCAACCTCCATTTTTGCTGAAAGCACCAGGTTCTGTGGATATGCTGGATGGTTTGATGTCCATTTTCGAGTGAGCAGAGCTTCATTTTTCCTTTAGGCGTTTCATTTTGCTGATCAAGACTTGTGTATAATAATTAAATACACTTTTAGTTACTTGTTTTTGTTCCATAGGGAAGTATGCAGAATCCTGCTCAACAGGAAATTGAATTGACAACTGCTCCAAGTGAAGATTTTGGAACCCATTGGGGCCAGCAGGTTGGTAGAAATCATCAATTAATATGGTTCCATACAATATGTTATAATTTTGTTGGATTGATATGCAGACCATACAGTGACAGCCATAATATGTTCAATGAAATGTAGGAGTAAAGAAAAGTTCTGTGGTGCATCATGTCTTGGGTGTTTTTAGTTTCTGGATGAATTAGTCTCTTATTTTGTTTTTAGTTTTTGTTGGGGTTTCTGAGTTGGTAGATGCAGAGCCTCTAGAAATGCCCATAATATGCTAAATGTTTACTTATTTGGAAATGAAGTAGAATAGAGTTTCTCTGCTGTTTTGTATCATTAATCTTGGGATTAATTTAGATCTTTTCTCCATGTGAGAACCCTAGAAGGCCTTAATGACTTCAGTATTTCTTTTCTTCTCTTGTTTGTCTTCTTTGTTTTTAAGCTTTATTTTTCTTCCCTTTGTGAGTTTTTAGTTTTTGATTCTGACTGCTATAGCAGATGTTCTGGTGCCAATATCCATTTTTGGTTATCTATGGGTTACTGCAAAAATCAGTGAAAGCAGCTTGTTAGAATCTAAAGAGTACTAATATACAGAATTTTGGACAGGCAACTTTGTGGCATATCTTAAATGAAAAAACACTAGTGCAGCATCATTTAAATCTTAAAATGATGGAATAACAGAGACAAAAATCCCTCTTGGTGTGTCATGGATTATAGGAACAGTAACTAACATCAAACTGAACTGGATTAGCACTAGTCTCGACATAGTTCATACTCGTGCCATAAATTTTGAAAGTTATCTTCATTGCAAACGTGTACCTTTTTTTTTTATTTTTAATTTTGTTCTTTTAATTTGTTAATTTCACTGTACTTGATGCTATTACTGGATTGGTATCTTTCTGAATTGTTAGAGGTTCCGTTCATCCTATCTTTTTGGCCAGGTGTTCCTTATACATCCTCCTCTTAGTGTTGGTCAAGGGGACGAATTAATCATCCATATTTCAATGAATCGCTCTCAGGAAAATCATCGATTGATGGAGATTGAATTTGGCTCTGAGATAAGATATTCTTCTGGGAAACTGCTTCCCCCCTTCAGAAATAAATTTTATATAGAATGAGAAGCACTGTTGCTGCATGACCTTCCAAGGTGAAAATTTATGCAATTTTGTGTCCTAAATCAGCTTACAGATTAATCTTTCATGAATGTTTTTTATTCATAGACTTTGGGATTTTAATTACCATGTCAATTTTTTGAAGCACTGATATTAACATTCTTCAATGTTTGTCACATCTTTTTTGTCAACGTCAAAATTTACAAGATATCTAGTGCAACTAACACCAAAAAAAACAACTAACAAACAAACAAACCAAACCTTAATCCTACTAAGTAGGGTCGGCTGCATGAATCTTTCTACGTCATTGCGCTTTATCATAGACCATATCCTCCTTAATTCTTAGATGGGCTAAATAATGTATCTTTCTTACAAGTTACTCACCAAGTCTTCTTCGATTTTCCCCTACCCCTCCTATGTTGACTACTCTCTCTAAAATTTACTCGCCTGACAGGCGCTTCTACTGATCGTCTTAACACATGATTTAACCACCTTAAGTGTGTTTCTCTCATCTTCTCATCAATAGATGCTACTCCAATCTTTTCACGAATATGCTCATTGGGTATCTTGTCCGTCTAGTGTACCTATACATCCATCTTCACAATCGCATTTCTGCCACTCTCATCTTTTGCTCATGTGTGTAATTCACTGCCCAACACTCAGACCCATAAAGCGTCGGTGGCCTAATTGCTGTTTTATAGAATTTACCCTTAAGTCGTAAAGGAATTTTGCGGTTGCATAATATTCTCGATGCCATTCTCCATTTAGTCCAACCCACTTGTATCCGATGTGTAACATCTCAATCTATATCACCATCACTCTGAAGAACTGATCCTAAATACTTAAAATTTTCACTTATAGGTATCTCTTGATCTCCTTGATACTAAACCCCTATTCCATTCTTACTTGCACCCTTGGTAAACTTAAATTTCATATATTCTGTTTTTGATCGACTAATTCTAAACCCTTTTGCCTCAAGTGTCTCTCTCCAAATTTCGAGTTTAGCATTAACTACATCTTTTGTTTCATCTACTAACACAATGTTATCTGCAAATAACATACACCATGGCATTTCTTCCATGTGCCTTGTAAGTTTATCTATAACTAATGTAAATAGATAAGGACTAAGAGCTGAACCTTGATATAAACTTATATTTATAGGAAACTCTCGTGTCAATCCTCCTGGTGTTCTCACACTTGTAACTATATCCCTATATATCTCCTTTATTGATTCTATATATGCTACTCTAACTGCTATTTTTTCTAAAACTCTCCACATAACTTCTCTAGGGACTCTATCGTATGTTTTTTCAAGATTAATAAAAATCAAATGTAAATCCTTTTTTTTATCTCGGTATCTCTCGGTAAGTCTCCTTAAGTGACCTTCAATGTATGGCTTCAGTAGTCAATCTCCCTGGCATGAAACCAAACTGATTATTTGACACCTTAGTCTCGTTTCTTAATCTTCTTTCTATCACCTTCTCCCAAAATTTCATCGTATGGCTCATTAACTTAATAACTCTATAATTCGCACAATTTAGTATGTCTCCTTTATTTTTGAATATGGGTATGAGAGTACTCTTCTTCTATTGGTCAGGCATCTTTCTACTCTTTAATATTTTATTGAAAAGATTGGTAAGCTAACTTATGCCCTTCTTTCCTAAGCATTTCCATACCTCGATTGGAATATCATCGAGGCCAACTGCTTTTCCTTTCTTCATCTTCTTCAGAGCCTTTTCCACATCTGATTCTTGAATTCTTCAATAATGCATTACGTTTCTATATTCCTCAGATTTAGCTAACTCTCCTACAATGATATCGTCTCCATTGTCTTCATTGAATAGCTAACTCTCCTCGTCTCCATTATCATCGTTTCTATAACTTTCATACGATCAAGGAAAAAATGTAAAATATTACATTTAAGGAAAAAGAAATAAATGGCAGTATGTGTATATGTATCAAAGACTATAACTTGTATGGACTGATGTATTCATTAATTTTTTTTATCTCAAGTTGGCAAGTCAAATGAATCTCTCCTACATGTGGTAATTCTTGTGAAGCTTTCTCAGGTGTATCAAGCATTTTTGTGTGGTCTTCTATCCCAGCGACTCCATGCGATCAATTCTCGACTTTGGAGTCTGAGTGCACCTTCTCTGGATCAGATGCATTTCAATTGTATTATGCGGTTGCAAGCACTACTGCATTGTTGTTTCATTTTGCCTCGTTAAGTTTTTGTTTAACATTTGTCTGCTGCTCTGCCTCCCCTTCTGGAGCAGCTTCTGTTTTTCCTGTGAAAGTTGGGCTGAGGAAGAATGAAAATGGCGCTTAGGGCATTATAGAAACTGCTGCCTGTCAAGAATGAAGAAACTAGATACCACAACTTTTAAGTTAACAAGATACATACTGTATCTACTGCCTGAGACAGATTGAAAATCCATAAACCATAATTGTCATGCAGTGGATGAACATCTTTGATTTTATTGCCCACTTTTCCCTGGATTCCTTCTTCGCCTGCCATCTTTCATCTTTATGTTTTCAGCATTTTCTTTTCAGCTATGCTTGATGAAAAATACTTAGGTATATTTAGTCTTTTGTCTTATTTGTAGACCTTATGGCGTGGACTAGACATTAGTTAATGTAAGCAAAATTGTATAAAATTTAATCATAATTACAAGGTTTATATGTGGGTTTAAAATCGGGTGTAACTAAGTATTTTCATAAGCAAGTAAGCAGTAGTCATTTTCAGATCCATTTAGTAACAAAAAAGAAATGGTTCTTAAGAGTGATGTATTATAGTAGGAAAAACGTGTTAATTAACAGAGTCGAGTTGAAAATGGTAACCCTAATCCATTGCTACTTAGTTCATGGTTGAAATGAGTGATCAATAAAATTATCTGCATGCTGGGCTAACTTATTTTAGACGTTTAGATCACATGCATAGCCTTTAATTACATTGTAAGCTGAATATCTTAAAAATAGCTCAAACATTAATTTAGCTTTCACAAGTCAAAAGAAGCCCGTAGGTTCAGGCCTAATGGCTCGTTCTCTCTTTCTTTGATTTTTTCGAAAGCTAAGGTCTTTCAACTTTCTTGGTATCTCTCTAATCTTTACGATTAGCCATTCTATATAAACTTGTGGATTTCCATCACTCTTGTGTGTGTATTTTTGGTGTTCGTAAGATTTTTCAAGAATTTTGTTACTGGCCTGGTCCTGAAAAGATGTATAGAACGGCTAGTGTTACACGAGTTTCTGATGAATATTTAGTGAATATGTCACCAGCTGCAAAGGGCTCTCCAGTACCAAAAATGCTGGTTGATGCGGCTGATGATTTCCAGACTAGTTATGATCCTATTTTGGATGCAACGAAGAAAGAAATCTCTCCAAAGTCCTCGGGGGAAAAAGTAGTCATAATACATCTCATCCCGCTTGTCTTGACACTTTGTGCTCTAATTCTTTGGTTCTTCTCCAAGCCTGTGACGATTCCGGGTGAATCTCAATAGTTGATTAAAGCTACCTTCGAGACTACATAGTTCTTGTTGTTTTTTAATTCTCCATCTTTAATAAAATTCACGTACTTATACGGTCGATTTGGCCTTGAATTTCTTATTCAATTTTTGTCATGTGGACATTGATATAATAAATATTTGTAGATCACGTATTGAGTATTTAAAGATTAGAACAAATTAAATAAAAATTTTGTAGTCATGAATTTGTTACAACTTTGGTGCCATTAATTTTTCAGTAATTTCAAGATGACAAATCAGAAAATAAAGTGTGGGAAGATAGGATTAGGATCTTTTTGTTTTCTTATGTTCAAGATGATATGAGGATTTAGTGGGCAAGAAAAGAATTGCTTATCGTGGCCCTCAACCTAACCAAAAGCAAACTTATCTTGTTTACATGAAAAAAGATAGCTTAGTATATTCTTTTTGTACGAAATAGAAAAAAGTTACAAAATATCAAAAAAATTTCTAGATGGATAGGAAGGAAAAGAGTTAAACACATAATAGGACATAGATCATAAGATAGTATCTTCCTAGATTAAACCTAGGGTTTAGGAGCTTGTTGATCTCAACTTCCAACCGTCTTCTTTTCATGTAAATATTATTTGATAAGGAAATATAATTTAAATGATCAGACGTTTTTTCTATAACTTATTAGTTATGAATTGGAATTATTAAAAAATAAATAAAGAAACAAGTGATTAAAAAAAAAGTATTATCCAAAAGATAGAAAAAGGGTGAGTAAAGATAGTAATCAACATATATAACAAAATATTGGTCTTCAAAGCAACACAAGCAAAGTGAAAGTCTTCCGAATATGAAAGTATTTTTCCATACTATGAAGTGTAGCATATCATCCTACCTTTTTTTTTTTTTTTTTTTTTTTCATCTTGAACAATAATTATATTGGTTCAATTGCAAGAAAGTTAAGGGATATTGGGAGTTGCGAGCAAATGTAAAATTCAGAGACTTTAGGATGGATGTGAAGAGAGTTCTTAAATAGGTTTATTGTAAATGTGCTTAAACCCAATTGGTCACTCAGTCAGTTCAATGTTTACAAACATATCATTTTGTGTAGGACCACAGGAGCTAACGCACAGCTTTTGGATTAGGCACTAACAATCCTCATTTCCTACGGGCCCATGTATATTGGTTTATAAACGAGTAGTTGTCATGTTAAAACTTATCTCATATGGAGTAGGGGTGGAAACTAGGGGAGTTGTTTGTGAGTAATTCTTGAACAGTTGGGTTAAATAATTGAGTCAAATTCGTTTTTGATAGAACTCGACTTGAGTTCGAATTACTAGAACTGAGTTTCGAGTATGAATTCGAAATTTTTACTATTTACTTGTAAGTTTATTGAACTTTTTGATTTTGTGTATATAATTAGTTTTTTATTTTTTTATATGTATAATTATTAAAATACGGATAAAGTATTTAATAAAATTACACTTTACATTTTCAATTTGAGTGAGTTCAATTTGAATTTGAGCTTTCTTAAAATTTAACGAATCGAACTTGAGTTCTATAAATTATATTCGACCGAATTCGAATTTTGATTTTTTTTGTCGAATTCATACTCAAACAAAATACTATTCGGACTCTATTCGATTCATTTCCGACCCTAATATGGAGTATTCGACTGAGCTCATTTAGTTTTCATCAAAAAGGAAAGCCCATTATGTAATTATTACGTCACTATCTCGAGTAAATTCTGTACTGATTATTACGTAATAATATAATTCTTCATAAAATAAAGAATATATTCAAAAAAAACACCAATCTGATCATCCACAAAATAGGGTCCATCCAAAAAGCAGAGCCCTCCTGTGTGGACCATCCAACTGTTCAAACCGTACCATCTCATACTCCTCAAAGTGATAGCGAGTCATGAACCAAACTTTGTTAACCACTCTATATTGAAAGGTCTAATTAGGCAAATATATAAGAATTGGACAAAAGAAGCCTCTCCATTTATCAAAGTTAACCAGTCATTCCTTGTCAAATAATTTAGTAGGAGCCCTCGGTAGTTAGCATAATTAATGTACTTGTCACATTTTCTGGACTTGTGCAGTATACCAATTATTATGAGATGAAGTAAATAAAAAGAAAAATAATTTTATTAGTTTCTCATATTTTATATTTGTATTTTTTTAGCTCTTCACATTTGAAACAATATATTTTAGTCCTTCATAATTTAAAACGTACCATTTTGATCTTTTGACATAATTGTGAATATATTTTGGTTTGAAATACTCACATGTATATTAGAATGTAATATTTTCATAGGCAAAATTGACAACACACAAATTTTAAATATTAAACGACACCATCTAAAACCTCTATCATCACTATCTCAAAATTCTCACCTACTATCACTACTTCTATCCCCCTCCCTCGCAGCTTTTTCTCTGCCAACTCTATTCCAACAGTTCCAATCTTCTTCAACGTTTTTGGAACAATTTATTGTTTAATATTATATATTGTCAATTCTGCACTTGAATATGTTACATTTTATACGTATGTGAGTATTTAAGACCAAAATATACTCGTAATTATGTCAATGGACCAAAATGGTGCATTTTGAATTTGTGAATAACTAAAATACATCATTTTGATTGTGAGGGACTAAAAAAATACAAAAGTGAAATGTGAAGAACTAATAAAGTTATTTTCCCTAAATAAAATTTATATCTTATGAGTTATGTACATCCAATTTTTTTAGTCATACCCTCCAAAAACTTTACCTCACTCATTTCAATAATTAATGCGAACCCATCCTTTTGTACTTATGAAATGTAGTTAAAAAAAATTTCCTGCAAGTATAAATTGAAAATTATGACAATGGAGAAATATTCATCTAGAAATCAATTCTGAAATTAAAATTTGAGAGGTCCAAGATTCAAATTCATTCTTCATCTTCAAGATAGCAACAGAAGTTCTCTTATTATCGTAATTGGAAATAAAAAAGTTAGGCAAGCTTTAAAATTAATGTTCAACTATTTAAAATGTCAGTGAATGAAAAACAAATTGCAGAATAGGAGGACATGGTTAGAAGGAAATGTTTGTGCTTTGTTCTCAAGGCACGTTATCTATTAAAATTAAATAGCTAGCTTTGTTTGTTCGATTACGCTATCTTTTCATGCTAATACTTATATATATATCTGATTTTTTATTCTATCGGTAGATCTTACAATCAAAATTAAATTTTATAAAATTTTTCTTACATCAGCTGATATTATAGATTCTATAACATTTAATTTATACCACAGGGTCTACAAGTGAGATCAAAGATTAAATCTACTTAATATTTCCTAAAAAGAAATAGCTATTGACCACTAGTATTTTACCACCACCACCCATCCCCCACTTTCTCCACACTCAAAAAAAAATAATAATAATAAATAATAAATACAACTTTTTCAAGTATTAATGTGAATAAACCTTCTTTTTGTTTAAAAAAAAACACAAAAGACAAAAACCTTATTCCACAATTATTTTTTTTTCTAAATATTATTAATATTAGATTTTACAGCTCGGAATATAGGTTATTCATTTTAAGGGCTATCACCTGTTCCAGGTCAAGTTATGCATCTAATAGAGAAAATGTGGCCCTGTTTTTCTATTTTTCAGTTCCTATTTATTAATTAATCAAACTCTGCCTGACCACAAAAAAACAAAAAAAAAAGGATTGGTTTCAGCTACTGAGCTGTTAGCATTAACAGCAGATCTGATGGAGAAATAATTCTTGGAATCCAAGTTTCTTTCTTCGAAAAAATTGAAGTGGTTATTCCAACGAAATATCGTCATTTTTCCATTTAAAACAAAATACTACAAGATTACGAATTTAGAATTTTAAAAACTCTAGTTTCTGCCAAGCGTTCCCAAAAAGTTGGCAACCAGAAAAATAAAAAAGAATCTGGTTATATAAAGACCAAGAGAATGAAAAAGAGACCACTCTCATTATTGATATATGTATATATGTATATATAACAGGCCAGATCTTATTAATTTTTAGTTATAAACTTATAATCCTAAATGATATTAATGATTCGATATCTTATGATCGGATTAGACTCCTCTCAAATTCTTTCTAATCGTCTATTATATTTAAATAACTAAAATTTATAAAATTTATTAAATTACATCAATAATTTTGTTTCAATTAATAGATTAATATCTCTTAAAATAAAATTTATTCATGAATATTTTATCATTTAATTTATACGAAATATTTGAACGCTAGTAAAATGGGTTAAAATCAAGATAAAAATTAAACCATTTAATCAAACGAAAAAAATTAATTAATTTGTTTTTAAATTTTATTTATAGCAAGTATGTGTAATAAATTACATTATAAATGAATATAATTTTTAAAAAAATATTTTTTATATTATTGAGAGCTCCTATGATCAATTAAATAGCGATCAATTAAATAGATAAGGTAAATGGGGATCCCAATGTCGGTGTCACCAACTATCAGAATAACCTTAATCTTCATGTTTACGGATTAATTGATCAAATAATTATAATCTTGGCAAATAGGTATTCAAGGTAGAGATTTGAAGGAATGATCAATTTCTTTTCCATTAATATATGCACAACCAACCCAACCACATGGGAAAATAACCAACAAATTATTTATTGCATCGAATTTTATGAAATTTACCGTTACATTATTGTAGGTCATTGAGTAAATAACACTTTATATTAGTGCCTGCAAATCAGGAAAATTGAAAAAAAAAATGAAAAATACTATATATTAATACTTGAAAAAATGGTAGACACACAAATCATAACATTCATGCTCTTAATTGTGAATGTAGTTAACACTAAATAAAAAGGGAAATTATATAAGTTTCAGAAATATATTAATACTTGAAATATTCAGAAAATAAAAAATAAAAAAATGAAAAAAGTTATATATTAATACTTGAAATATTGGTAGATACACAAATCATAACCTTCAAGGTGATGTCTTATATTTGTGAAAAGGACCCGTTATCCTTTAAAATTCTGAATTCTGAATTGTTGACATTTAATAAAAAGGAAATTCATTTAGGTTTGTAAGATATACTTTATACTAAATTTTAAATACTTGTAGAATATTTATATAGAAATTTGGACTTTAAATCCCCATCACTGCTCCCTCAAAAAATTAGGGACACCTAATTCAGATTAGCAAAATAAGCTAATCTTGGACAGTTGGCAACTTTGGCCAACAATACAGCTAAAAGACCTTAGACGACAACAACATATTTTCCTTTGTTTCCTCTTGTTTTACTAAATTGAATTAAATAAAAATTAAGGAAATAACAAATTTACAAATGCTGTGATTTTAATAAGGTTGCAAATATTTGTTTATCCTTTTATTGTCATCTAATATATGACTAAACTACTTTGTACTTTTTCGTTGCATTTATATTGTCACTTATGAAATTTTGATTTTACAAATCAAGTTTTCAAAGTTTAATTTACTATCGAACAAATAACTGTTTTTATAAAATCAAAATTTTAAGTTTAAAATTTTAATATTTGATATAGATTTTATACACATGTAAATAAAATAAATTTACATAAATTTTTCATCATTTGACTATTATTTGATTTATTTAATTTTAAAAGTCAAATTGTGATAAAAAAATACCCGAAAGAAAGAATAATTAATTTTTCTAACTTAGTTACGTGTATTCCCTTTTGTTAGACTTCAACAAGTCATTACAGTCGCAATCTGAATTTGTACATAAATTAAATAGTATTAATATTATTTTCAAAAAAAAAAAATATTACTAATATTCACCAAAAAGAAAAATACAATAAAGGTGTATACGTATAGAAACCAAAAAAACAGAATAATACAACAGAATTTTTTTTTTTTTTAAAAAAAAGGCCAAAATAAATTTCAAACGGTCCATGTCCCTGCCTGCCTCTCTCTATCTCTTCATCTTTCTCAATCCACAATCCAATCAGCAAAACAAGAAAGGTAAATTTGCAATCCATCCCTTATTTTTCCTCTTGAATTTATATTTTTTACGTAAATAAATTTTTTTTTTGTTGAATTTGATTTGACTCGATAGTTTGATTTTTTTTTTTTCTTCTTTTGCTCAGGTAGTTAATTTGTGATGTTTAACAAAGCATTTATTTTTCTGGGATTTTTTTTTTTTTTTTGGGGGGGGGGGGGTTGTTTGGTTGGAGGAACTGTTTGATTTATTTGATGACTACTCAAGAATTTTAACTACCTGCAAGGTTCATGTGTTTGTATGGACATTTAATCTTGTATATACGTATTTGTATACGTACGTATGTAATTTATTTTTTTAGTTTTTTTATACTCCATTGCAGATATACTGGAAATATAATTTCATATGTGCAAATGATGGTACTTCATTTTTTCATGGATTGATTTTATAGTTGCAGTTTTTGACAAATTCAAAGCTGCTTTTTTTTACTGGATCAGTTGAATTTTGTCATAGGAATCCAGTTTCCTTCAAATATTCTCCACTGTCTTTAATACCAGTATTAAATTCTGTTGTCAGATGACTTAAATTTTTGGATTGCAAAGATGTGTAATTGTTGACATTTTCACATTTTGGTTTTGCCTCTTTTCAGACAGCAGGTTTGTTGAATAAGTTGGCATCATGAGATACAAAAAGGGGAATGAAATTGAAGTATTTCGCAATGATGAGGTGCCATCCGGCTCCTGGCGTTGTGCGAAGATAATATGTGGCAATGGACACTATTACTCCATCAGGTGCAATATGGGCTCTAAGGATGAGGTGATTTTTGAGAGGGTCTCAAGGAAGTTAATTAGGCCGTGCCCTCCTGTTGTGCAAATTTCTGGGAGCTGGATGCCTGGTGATGTTGTTGAGGTGTTGCAAAATGACTCATGGAAGATGGCTACGGTAACAAAGGTTTTAAGGGGAAACCAGTTTTTGGTGAGGCTGGTTGGATCCTTGAATGAATTCAAGGTTCGAAAGTTTGATATTCGGCTGAGGCAATCTTGGGTGGATGGGAAATGGGTTGTGGTTGGAAAGGTACTTTCTGCAAAATAAAATCTTATCTATCAGGCAATCAAGTTTTTACTTACCGGGATTTTGAAAAATGCATGCTGTTGGAATTTCATTTGGTTAATTTTTATCAATTATTTCTTTTTTTCTTTACTTTGTAACCATATCTGCATGTGTATGTTTTATGCTACCTAATGTAGTGTGTATTCTAGGATTTGTGTTCATGTATGTTTTATAATGTGTAAGACTTGTGTGTATTAGTTTTTTTCTATTATGGACCATGTAGTAAGCCGCAGATGATTTATGACAGTAATTTTCAATACAAATCTAGTAGAAGGATGCTAGCTCCTTGCTTGAATTTGGTGATTAACTATATTTTTTTTAAAATTTTCCTCTTCAAACAGGGTTTTGGAAATTATGATGATCAGAGATGCAGTGAACAACCTTCTTTCAATTGTAATTATAAATCAGGTTTCTTTAAGGGGGTGAAAGCAAAATTAGATTCCCATGAAGAAGAGTACTATTTTGGTACTGAAAAAAACATTGAATAGACTTCCAGGAGTCGCATATAGTATCCAAGAAAACTCTAAAGAGAGTGTCCCACAACTTCTGCCCTCAAGCTAATGCACCTGAAAGCACTCAAAAGTGTAGAGCTATTGAAAAAGATGGTAGATGTCATAGAATGATTGTTGCAGATCCTTCCCCATTGCCTGAAAATTATGCTTTTCCAAAGAAATTGCCAGGAGATAAAGAATTATGTCATCTTTTAAACAACAGAACAACAAAACTCTCTGAAACGGATGAGACTAATGTTATGCGATATTCCCGCTCAAGAAGTTTAGAATGTAATGATGCTGATGATGTTGCAAGCTCTGTTGGTAGCTGTGGTATTGGTTGGGACAATCCCATTGAATGGCCTTCTAGGATTTTGGGATGTCCTGTTGAACATGCTCAAGATCATTTTAACGATGCTGAATCTTTTTGTCCGCAATATAATGAGGAAGAGAACTATTTACATTCCAATGAAGAAGAGTTGGGCGCAGAAATTCATACATAGGTTAGAGTTGCATGCCTACCGTTGCACTCTGGAGGCTTTACATGCATCAGGACCTTTAAGTTGGGAACAAGAAACATTGATGACAAACCTTCGTATTTCCCTTCATATATCAAACGATGAGCATTTGATGGAGTTAAGGAACTTAATATCTAATGCAACTAGCATCCCTATTGGTTGACAGAACACTGGAATTTACTTGTTTTCTATATAATAATTTTTGCTTTTGTATGTAGAATTTCTTCTCCATTTTGTTAATGACTTCTAAGCATTGTAGCAAGACTATTCTACAGGTTGGATTTTGATTACATAAAACTTTGTCAACTTCCATAACAATATTTGTATTAAGCATTTCTAGAATGCAATGTCTATTTTTCAGATCAATTTATTCTTGTTGGAGCTTCCTATTTACTTTCAGGGTGATTGTAGAGAACTATGCTTAGTGCACAGTTTATGATTGAAGTGAAATTTTGCTTCATAGTGTCGTGTGATCCTCTTTCAATATGTCAATTATCTTTGCTGTAAAGGATGACGTTCCATTGATTGCCGTTAGATTCATGCTTACAGAACTTCAATTTTGTGCTAGTGTATCGTGGGATATGTTGTTAAATTTAGTTTCATTCCACCCATTCTGTTTAGTAGCATATCCAGCCTCTGTCTGAGGCATTTTTGACACTTCACCTGCATTTTCAGGGCCCAATTGGAGGCTTTCACATCTTGATTAGTTCTAAAGGTGATGTTGGGTTTGCCTCCCTTATCTTGATGTAGACAATGGGGCAACATCAGCATCAGAAAAGCTAAAGATATGCAGCTTATTATACCAGTTTGCGTGATTCTCATTGCCACTAGCCGCATTCTTGGTTTTTGCTGTGTACTAGAGTTAAAATGTGTTCTATCACTACATGTAAGATACAGATTCTGTGTAGGATAGGAGTCATATACCCCGATGACTTGGCTTGTTATGTAAATACTGTAAAGATTTTGTTTCCCATCATTCTCTCAATAATAGTTCAACTACCAAAAACACTTTTATTTTCTTTTCACTTGGTGGTTGCAAAGTAGTCAAGCAAGTTTGTTGTTTGTTTCTTGTCCCTGATCTGCCTCCGAGACGCACTAAATTTTCAAATTTTTGTCAAGGGTTTGAGCATAAGGAAACTTACGGAGGTTCAATAATGAATTGCAAGTAAATTTCTGGCTTTTTCCCTCTTCTGTTCAAGTAATGCAAAGAAACATTATTTTCTTCAGGTGAATACAACAGATGCTGAGAACGTGCTTGAGTTATTTTTTACAACACGGATGTGCTAACTTAAGCACAGGTGGATTTCCAATCAGGTTGGTGTAAACATTTTGAAGCTGTGGTGTAGTTTCTGAAGCAGGAAACGGGAAATTGGATATGTTGATTGAATTCCTTTTCAGACCGTTCATGTAGGAAACTGCATAATGAGAAATGAACTTGATATAAAATTATTATGCTTTTGAATTGACTTTCCCTTGTCACGAATTGGTGTAGCTCCCCTTGTATGGACATTTTCTCATGCTATTATTATTAATTAAATTTGGCCTTTGCAATATTACACATTAATAAGTTGAAATCCTTTTGACTTCTGACTCACATATCTTCACCTGTGTCGCCTGAAGGGAATGACAATATTGCAGTTTCCTCCTTGGCATAACTACTCAATCTGCTCTTTACTTATTTGTGAAATATGAACCTTGATGTTGTCCAGAGTTCATGTCTTTTTGAGCTAGATTGTTGCTGCATGAGTGCTGCTGGGAGACTGAGAGAAATAGGATTGGATTGTCTGGCAGCATGTCAAAAGTTCTGGAGAATTTCAGATAACATAAATGGCATTGGAGTGGCATATATTAGTACAGATTCTTCCATTTAGACTTCCAAGCTTCGTATGATTACTCTTATATTTTATCATGCGGAGATAACAGTTTTAACAGCTTATTTGTCCAGAACTGAAAACAAATGAGAAAGAGGGAGATGTTGCTGTTACTGTTAGACATTAATTATGCACCACTGTGTCTATATTGTTATGAGTGGTGGGAGAGAAGATACTTATCAGCATCAGTTTAGGAAATATGGTTGCATTTTCCTTCCCAAGCTGTCAGTAGAACTCTTGTTAGAAGCTCTCTTTGTGTGGGACTACTTTCTTCACTATGGTATTCCAGTTTATGTTTCTTTGGTAGAGACAAGAAGGAAAAAAATTCTACTGTTAAATGCCTGTTTCTTAAAGTGCTGTTGCTCTAATTATTTCTACACTTTTATTTTGTTCAGGACTATCGTAGGAAGACCTTCTGCCGTCATGAAACTTATAGGTAGGTCCATAGGTGTCTGATTCTTGACATGATATTTTTGTCAATTTGAGGATCATTTGTGCATAATTTTGCTGATTCTCTCTCTTTATTTGACTATATTCTGCAATAATTGTACCCTGGGAACCGCGAGCATCTATTAATTACTGAAGCCAGAGCACCAAGTTTAGTAGCAGCAGCCACAAGAGCCTCCTTCTCGGCTAGGTATCTGGAAGCTCTAATATTTTTGTTCTTCTATATTCTGCTGCAGATATAACATGATATTTTGGACCTGCTGTTGTTAATATTTTTGTCTTGCTATGTAATACCAGAAGCTCAGATGTAACTATCCTATCTTGATGTAGCTTTACTGTGGAACTAGTTTGATGATATCCTTGTACAGTATGAATTAAGTTTATCACCTTTCTTGTTCCTACATGTGCTTATGCATGGCAATATTTCTGATGTTACTTCAGGTCCTGACAATTGTGTCTTGGTGCTCAAAGTTGTCAATCAGAACTAATGCTTTGAGATGCTAATCTCCTTAGATGTCGCTGGCGTCTATGCGCCACTAGATTGACATTGAAGGTCTTTATGTGGAGCTTAAGTCCGAGATGGAGATAATGGCGTGCATAAGGCGCTGGAAAAGGGATTGCCCAATCTATTCTCCTGTGAAAACCTCAACTGATTCTTTTACCATAGTTAGTTTTACAGTAGTTAGTTAATTTCTATAGCAACACAATGTCAGAATTTATAGCAGTTCTTATAGCTGGTTCCAAATTTTCTTGGTTTTCTAGCAACCATTTAGATCAAACCAATGGTTAAAACATCCCGTTGATTATTCTGTGAAACTTGCTGGTACTTTCCCATTTTGTACAATGTTCCAAAGAAATGGATCGTCAAGATTCAAGATTGATAGGTTACATGAAGCCCAACTTTAATTTTCTTTTTTGGTTGGATTGAAAACTTTCCACGTCATGGGCTGTTGTCATATTTGTCTGCGAAGTCAATGATGTGTGCATCATTGGGCCCCAACCCATTCAGATTTCTGTACAGACTAGTTTTGTTCTTATGAGTCTTAAATATGTTGGGAGAACAGTGTAAATGGCTGATGACAGACCACGATGCTCTCCTTCATTCAATAAGCTAGGAACTGGACACACATAAGCATTAAATTAATTCATGCTTTTCATCACTTTCATTCATTGATTATTGTCAATTATTTTTTATCACGGGCAGGTCGAATCTGTGCATTTGATTTACTATTTAAAAGTTGTCATACAGAAATATGCAATTTTCTTTAGGGAATTGAAATTTCTATTATTATTATTTTTTTTTTTTTGGTGACAAAAAGTTTAAGAGTCAGTTAGATTGCCTCTCATTTCAGAGTCAAGACAGGCTACCGATATATTTTGTGACTTATAATGGTACTTATAGATCGTCTATTAACAAAGAATTGAAGACAACAATAATCGAATTTGTGATTTTCATTAAGATAAGTTATCTTGTTTACCGTCTAAACCAAACTCTATTCAAAATTTCACATGTTGTAAATTACAGAAACAAAAGAAAAATCCCTAAAAATATAATGCAAATTATTTATAATGGTTTTCATGATCTTCACCTAACAAATATACACTCCACATAAAACATTCAATTAATTGAAAAACACAAACTGTATTACGCGTATATGTTCAAGTATAGAAGACAATATAATTGTTGATGTCCCGTCAATTCCCTCTACAAGGGTCCATGTCTCATTCCTAGATACATACTACTATTAATTAAAATTTTCAAAAATCAAGAATTTTGCCTTAATATATTAGAATAGAATGTGATCATTGAGTAAAATTTTGAGAAGGATCGATAATAAATAGATAAATAGGCATAGTGAAGAAACCGAGAAATGAGTTGTACATTTAAGTTAAGTGGTACCACCAAATCCTCAGCCATTGTCTTATTTGCATCGATCATGATTGGGTACTCCCATGTGATCATGCCTCCCCTTTTTATTGTAATTTGCAAGAGGGAGAGTCTGAGAGATCATATGATCTTAATCCTGTCTTTTATCAAAATATCTGGAAACTTTTTTAATTTGCTGAAAATGTATAATACTTTTGGTTGCAATAATTAAGTCCTCCCATTTCATAATAATAATAATAATTATTATTATAATGCTTAGGAGGAAAGATCATTGTCAAAGTATCCAACAACTTGCAGTTTTAATTAGGTTAAATGAACCGAGATTCAGCCACATAAATTTTGAGTGGAAGATTGGAACCCACAATTAAGACTTGTGGTAATGAATGTTGTATGTTAATTAATTGGCTTTGCTAGTTTACTGCTCGTTCACTAGTTGTTCTTTTTAATCGAAAAAGTTTAAGAAAATGGTAGGTTATTCTTTTCTTTTTTAGTATCAAGACAGACCATCGATACATATTTTAACGATTTATAATAATTCTCATAAATCACTCACAAATATAAAATTAAAAACAATAAAAATCGAACTCAAAACTTTCTGATGATTTCATCGCCTGACTCACCGTTTGAACTAATCCAATTTATCTCGGTCTCTAGTTTATTATAAGTAACGAATTGGTAGTTTTGTTTTGTCTCCAGTTCTATATACTATCACATGTAGACATGTGACTTGCTGGTGGTGCCATAGACTTATTTTACAATCAATTTAGCTTTCACAATCTTAATTAGACGTCATTTCATTGCATTTTCGTGGCAATAAAATGTCAAACAGATTGATGCTTGCTTATTGGTCCGCGTGGGTGCAGTGCATAGTGAATTTGGCACAATAATAAGACTGGAATAGATAGATAGGGAATGTCAAATTTCCCAAAAGTCGGCAACCACAGTGGTCCCGTTTTTTTTTTTTTTTTTTTTTTTTTTAGGGAAAAAACACAGACCATTTTGTCTAATTCTATGTATAGGATTTATTTAGAGTCCATCTGGCAAATTGCAATGGCCCTTATTAATGAGTAAGTAATCATACGGCAGTTGGGATATAATTTAAATCATCAGCTATTAGCTACTAATAATTATTCAACACAACTAATTAATATGGATTATAAAGAAGTGAATTATGTGGCTAATCATGGAGAGAATAGTCTTTGCAGTTTGCCCCCATGGGCTATTACAGGCCAGCCAGACAAGTAAGCCAGCTCATTTTAATCAACTTGATTGCAACTGTAGGAACATTAATTGTTTTTGGATTAAATTAACTAATTAGTAATAGCTTATTTAATTATATAATTGGAGATGATTATTCAATAATTATTTAGTAATCACAGATCTTAATCACTCACTACTAGGGATCATATGCCAAATTAACACACTAAATTATTTTCCATTTTAAGTCCTAACTAACTCCTTACATAAAAGAATGAGACAATGGGCTGGCAATTTGTGGAGGGATTAAGTTGGGACTATCTTGATAATGTCTTGTTCTGCTTGTCTGGGCATTGTGGAATGCGAACCATCTGATCTCTGGGATTATTTCTAGTAAAATTTTGGATCACTCTCAAATTAATGGTCCATTTCTATGGAACTGCATAAACTTTTTCTGTCACATGAATCTCTGTCTACATAGATTGGTTCTTGTTGTTGGCAGTTAGTTGTAATTTGTCAGAAATAGAAAAAGGGGTGTGGATTTCCTATAATATTTTTTGGTGTAATACTTATTTAATAATATTTAAATGAGTGACATATGTTACTTTAAAAATACATGTTAGTCATTTAACTGGTGTCACACAAGTATTATCCCAAAAAGTGTTGTAGAAGACCCAAAATCAAGAAGAAAAAAAAAAAAAGTGATTACAAATTTGTAATTCCTAAACTCTACTAAATTAACATAATATGAACCCTCCAATTATTATATAACAAAAAAAAAATTTAAAATGGATCAGATTCACGACAGTCTATAAAAAAGTGACCCAAATATAATTGTTTAAGCATATTTTTTGAATTACATAAAAGAATTGAAACCAAAGAAAAGCAATATACCAAAAAGAAAAAAAAAAAAAAAAGTAAAGAAGATCAATTATTTTGATTGATGTACCTCCAAATAATATATATATATTTTTGAGGTGTAACTCCAAATAATTACCAATAAAAGAGAAAAGGCTTGGCAAAATACGGAAGCTGAAATGCTTTTGGCGTAGGACTATAGGCTATCATATATTGAACCTTTTCACAAAAACATTTGAGAGCACTAGTTTTTTCACCTCGTAAAAAATTCCAATAGCTAACCAAAATACCTTTTTTCTTTCTTTTTACTTTTTTATTTCTCTTGGCAAAGTGACACCAATATAAACTTCTGTATATCAATTAATTATTTCACTTGTACCAATAATTTTAATCATACGTAACACGAACATGTTGACTATTAAATTGAGTACTTTAGAATGTTAAATTTGTCGTTTCGTAGCTCAAGAGGGACATTACATCGTAATTATCTACTAGATTAGAGTAGAAGCATGCTCAGGACAAAGCACAAATTATGAATAATTAAGTACCAACATTAAAATATCAATTCTAGCAAATAAATAAAAAGCACTGATCATTAAACATGGCAAAAGAAATCAACAGGATCATTAATGTATCAAACAGCGTTTACTTAGGTTACTGTGCTTTAAATATTATATGTTCGATTCATTTGTTTTTGCATTTAGTGGAATAAAATTTTGGAGATAAGCAACTGATACTGCACTCCTCTTGCTGGAGGAAAGCCAGTTCTGCATATCCTATTTTTTTTAACAGTATATTAGATTTATTTTGCTAATCAGTTGTGTAGCTGCAAATTTTTTAATTAAGTCTCAATGTGTACGAATCATATTAATTCGTTGCACGATTTTTGCTTGCTAATTAACGTGAATTGGCATATTGACTTTAGCCTAATAATATAACTGAGAATACTGATTATATAAACTAAATAGTACCACTAAAAATCGAGTGGTTATGACTTATTATGATTCTAAAGAGCACATGTTTCGATATTATGAAGAATAAACAGGTTCTAATTACGGTATTACTATAGAAAATTATATGGTCAGATAGCGTCGTGGTTTAAATATTTTTACAATACAATATTATTTATTTTAAATATTTATAGAGTATAAGATTTAAAATACACTAATATGGTATTGTAATCGGAGTATAAGAATTCCCATTACTATAAGAGATTAATTATAAGGAAAGCTTTAAAGGTAATTATAAATAGGATCACATGGTAGATAGCATGCTTGGATTCCTTTAACAAACACTAAAAGAAGCACAAAAAAATTAAGACAAGAAGAAACGGGGAAAGGGCATAGAGGATAGGGGAAGAGGGAGGGGTTGTTCTCTCCAACTCTATACACATGCGTTCATGTGGACCATCATCATCATCAACATCCCAAAGGGGATGAGAGAATTGAGAGAAGGTCCCAAAACTTAGGAGGTGTTTGGTTTATAGGTATGAGAGGGGGAATGAGAATCAAGGTTAATGATACCCATAGATGGTATTTGGTTGAACACTATGAGAATCATTCTATAGGAATGAAAGTGTTAGAAAATACCTACTTTCATTCCCCACTTGTGACATGGGTTTCAAATTGAGTAACTTATTAACATAATGAAACTCATTCCTATGTTAAACCAAACAAGTAAGGGGGAATGTTATAAACCCATACCAATAGTGGGGTTTATGATTCCCATTACGATTCCGATTCTCAAATGTGAACCAAACACCTCCTTAATGTTTTACATAAATCTGATTCTTAGATGTTACTACTATTAGCTATATTACAACTCAAAGCTCTAGACCCCATAAAGGGGAATATGATAGAGTAGTATAATAGTGGCATTTGCATGCTGGGATACAGTTTGCTTTAATAGAACATCTTACTATGTGTCTTGGGCACCCCAATTGTTCGTTGCTTTACCATCTTGTAGTAGCACAAGGAGCAACCATCCTTTGCGCACATTGTTCTTCACAAAGTTGCCTCAAATTCCAAGGAGGGGATTGATGATACTTTTTTTTATTTATGTTGGGGGCCTTGATCAAGATTCATGGTGTTTGGGGCCAAATTGCATTACTTAAAGTGGGGGAAAAAGGGGATGCATGTCATGCCATGGCTAGTTCACAAGAAATGAAAAAAAAAAAAACTTGTGTAGGCTTGTTCCAACGTATTAATCATATAAAGAATGATTCTAATAGCACTGTGTCCATGTGATATATAATTTATAACTCATTAACAATAATATTATAAAATTGTTTGATAAGACATCCCATTATAACAAGACCAAGCTAGGTACGGTATTAGGTAGGTCAATTGAAATTTTGAACCATTTACGAATATGTATAAATAAGAATTCACCCCTAAAATTTTGAATTCATTTTCTCTATATTTTCTCGCTAATTTATAAGTTCTCTTCATAGATCATTCTACAAGAAATGAAAGTATTTTGATGTATGTAATTTTGATAATTTTAGAATTGACACCTTATATTAAGCATTGTATAGTTAACGATAGATATACAATTGATTATGATAGCATTTTTTATCATATAATTAAACAGTGAGATATAGGTAACACACATATATAAAACTATGGCAAAAACTCCATATCAAATAATAAAAAAAAAACAAAAAATGGGTTATTTGATATGTTAACCTTTATACTAAATGGAGGAATAAAAGAATCCGATTTAATTAATGTCTTATCAAATTAATTAAATCTCTTCTTTAATGTAATGAATTTACTCAAATTGAATCATTAACGCATAAATACCACAAAAAAAATAGCCAATATATGAATACAATTACAATCTAGCATTTGAAGATTGAGAGAAATGTGTACATATAATATTACTTATTACAAAACTGTGTTAGAACTCGAGTCCATATACATTAAATACATAGGTGAGGAGGATTTGTGGTTGCTCTTAATTTTCAATTAGTCACAAACTAAATCCTAACACTAGATCAAATTACAGTACATGCCGAAAATCCAACTCTTTTGGCAATAGACACCGGCATGATCACTGATCAGTCAGTGAAAAAAAAAAAAAAAGTGAAAAAAAAAACCCTTGAAAATAAAATTTAAAAAAATAAATAAATTTGGCAAATATGCACTCGCACAAGGGCTAGTTTTCGATCAGGACCCTTGATTTTGGGAAATCACAGGATCAGACAAACGCTTAAAGATGATTGGAGCACCATATTGCGGGTAAAGAAGCATCAACACCGTTGGTGCGTGTTGATAGCGTGGGGCCAATCGAAATGTACAGCGTTGAAGCATGATTGCAAGAGTTATCTTGGCTTGAGCCAGGATCGCTAGATTCTGGCCTATGCATTGTCGGACCCCCAACCCAAAGGGAATGAATGAAACCGGATGTTTGGCTGCTCGAGCCACTCCTTCTGAGAACCGAGCCGGGTTAAATTTATTTGCGTCGTTTCCCCATAAGGCTTGATCGTGATGAACGGCTATGATTGGTATCAAAAGCTCGGTCCCACTAGGGATCTTGCATCCTCCTAGCTCCACGTCAGCCTTTGCTCGTCTGATTGTCGCAACAATTGGTGGGTATAGACGCAGAGACTCGTTAAGAATCATACTTATCTGCACACCATTACAATAATTGTTTACTAATTAATTTTTAGTAGTTCATCTAATTAGCATTAAATTACATGAAAACGTGATAAATTGAATGATGCATTTGTCCTATTTTTTTAATCTAAAGATGATGATAATTTGGTAACAAAAATAATTTGCACACAAAGGAAAGGAATTGAAGAGAAAAAAAAAATTAAAATTTGAATTCAGACTATACAAGTAAGTCCCGGTTCAATCTAAACCACAATTGTTACAAGTGCAGATAATCTCGTCTCGAGATGAATGAGTTTTGACTACTTATTTCATAATATGAAATGAGTATTGATCGTCATTAAAATGATTAAAAAATAAAAAATTTTATTACTTTTCAATCATGTAATAGTATGTAATAATCATTGCGCAATACAGAATAAGTAACAAAGAATTTTTGTGATTAAAAGACAAAAAGTAGTATGTAATTGGGTGGTTAATGAGATTAAGATGTAAGCATGTAGTAGTAAATACCGTCTTAAGCTTGATAAGATCATCTTTGGAAGGTATAGCACGTGGTCCGCACACCTTGAGCACCTCGTCACGTGCTAGGACCTGCCATTCAGGGTGCATTGCTAGCAAAACAGTAGTCCACGTCAGCAAGTTGGATGTTGTCTGCTCCCCAGCAAAGAAGAAGCTCTTGCATTCCTCAGCTATATCTTTCACCGTAATTACCGATGATGTTGATGAAGGAGAAGCAATTGGAATTGGAATTGGAATTGGAATTGGAATTGGGATTTGATTCCCGAGTCCTCTTAAAATTGTTACTAGCTTCTTTCTTCATGCTTGCTTGAATCATTAATCCTAGCAAGTCCTTGGCTCCATTTTCCTTAATTTCACTTCCCCAATTTTCCTTCCTTTCATCGATCACTTTCATTAGTGATTTCTTGATTTCCTTGTCCAATTTCCAAGACTTCATGTTACTTCTCGTGGGCAGGAATCTAATCAAGTACAATAATTAATTACACCAAGTTAAAAAAACATCAACAACAATTTAATTACTATTATATACTACTGTTGTTCGCATCATATAATTCCCTTACAAAATAAAGTACTACTACTATTCTATCGTCTATTCTATTCTATTTTAACAAAAAAAATTATATAATATAATATTATATTTATTTTAAAAATTTTAAATATAACGAGATGATTTATATATAATACTCCAACTTATGCTGTGATCGTAAACTAATTTATATAAACATGACATGCTAAGGAAAATAATAGGAAGGAGATGTGTTTGCAAATTCCAACATATATATGAAGCAGAGGTAATTAATAGTAGTACTAATTAAGAAAGTACACTAGTAGTAGTAGTTTAGTTACCTGTAACCTGGGATGGAAACTTTTTGGAAAGCCTCAGAAGCAAGCTCCATTTGCCGAGCTTGGAGTCGGAAAATGGCTTTTCCTTCCTCGTAGCTGCGGCCAAATGCTGCTCTGGTCACAATATTTTCTGTCAAGTTCTGGAACCATTCTGCGACTTCAATTTCAACCTCATTACCATTGTCGAACCATTTGTCCATCATTTCGATCACACATACTCGCCCCCATCGGTATTAACAACTGATGACAATAATATTAGTAGCTCAAAAGTTAATATTTAATATATAAATTTCATCAAAAATTACATAAATTCATATAAATTCTTTGCTATAAAATTAATCTGTTTGATATTAAAATTCAAAGAATGACAAGATAAATATGAGACGGAATGAGTACTTGATCACAAAGATTAGTGAGTTGTTATAGAAGTAACGTACTTTTAGATTTTCCATGTGGAAGGTAGGGGTAATTATTTTTCTGTGGTGAGCCCATTTTTCGCCTTTGAGGCTGAGCAATCCGTCGCCTTCGAGCTGCCTAATGAGCGGGTGGGCTTCATTCTTCTCATAGAATTCAGATTTTGAAATGAAGATTTCTCTAATGAGGTCAGGATCCGCCACTGTTAGCCGAACTTTTGGCCCAAACCATACTAGAAATGTTGGACCTACATATAAAAATTTTCCAAAATGTTGGTAATATGTATGATCAGCTGGCATCTGAACGTACCAGACGTGTAAAACAAGGAAATTGAAATTCAAATAAATAAATAAATAACCCAAGTGGAAACAATTATTAACAGGTTGGATTGGAAAAAAGAAGGGTGGTGAAAGAAAGCAGCAAGCAGCAGCCACTAATTCAGTGAAAGAATGTAGTCTAGTGCAAAGTGTGTATAAGAGACAGAGTAAAGAGTAGACCCTACAACTTGAGAAAGACAATAAGAGTAAAACAAAACAAGAGAAGTAGGAAGAAGACAATTGTACATACTAAACAACTACCTAACAAAATGCTACTTCGTTATCAAACTTTCAGGCTCCAAGAGAAAACTCAATAACTAGCTCTTCTTGTTAATAATGATGATGAGTTGATAACTTCATATGTCAATGAAGTTCAAATTGAGCTGGTAAGACGATTCGACTTATTGGTCATGAATATAAGTTCGAGTTCCAACAATAGTTGAAATTGGAGATCAAGATTCTTTTTTAAAAAATTGAAAAAAAAATAAAAAAATCCATATGATACCAACCTTTATTACAATTAAAAAAAATAAAATATGTACAGGTATGACTAGTTGCAGTGATTTGGGAAACGAGAATGGATTGTAATGAAGCTGGCAGTAGTAGCAGAAGCAGAAGTAATGTGTAGTGACGCACTACACAGAAATGATTTTGTCTGGTTATCTAAAATCAAGATTATATATTAGGTTAACCGATGTACAAAAACGGAGAGAAGAAGAATGGAGTGGATGACATGAAACGCCCAAATTTTTTCCACAACAAAATCTCCACCAAAACTAAAGAAAAAAAGGGCCTAAAGAAACACCCCTCCTTAAAATTAAGCATATTTAATAAATAAAAAAAAAAAGATTTCCACAATGCTAACATAGTAGAACATAAGACCTCCCCAAAAAAAAAAAAAAATTGATGGGAAAACAAAAAAAAGAATTTTTACGGGAACCAATTTATCCAAAATATTAATTTTTGCTAGAAAACTGTATGTTTCAAGACAATTTGTATCATGAAATAAGCCAAAATTTTGAGAAGTAATTAAAACATTGAAGAACTGACCATAGATTTTGCGCCAGTGGTGGTAGAAGGGGAGGACCCTGGGGAGAATGTTGTGAGAAAAAGGCGTCATGGGTTGAGAAGAGGCCTTCAACATAAGGCTGACGAGCTCCTTAGCATTGCCAACCAAGAAGAACGGTAAGGGGGTCCTCTAATGCCTTGTTTTGAGAAATGTTGCTCTATTTTTCTTGGTCTCCACCACAGCAAAACCAAGACTTTGAGCATCAAAACTGAGACCAACAAAGATATAAAGAGCACCTTTAAGCAGTACAACAAGGGTTCTTCTTGATATTCCATGGATGAGAGTAATTAAAGGGATAGCTTTGTTGTTTTGGCTTGAGCTAGTTTTGTTTTTGGTTTGAAGCAGCAACAGCTTTTTATCTTGTTTGTTATGCTAGTATATGTTGTTAAGCTGGGCTGTTGTTGCTTCTTAGCGGCTTCTCCTTTTAATGCCAACAAGGTTTGTGTCTGGGTGTGTGTGAAAATGTGTGTGTGAGAGAGAGAGAGGGGAAGAGTTTTGTTGGGCAAGGCCAACGGCGTAGGGGCCGCCATTGGAATAAGAAGGGTCAACTATGATCAATTTTTCAAAATTATTTTCTTAGTATTAAGACAATGTTACCCTTGTCTTTCCTAACCTATTCCAGTGTCATTATATCATTGCTCTATTTTGCTCTTCTTTTTTTTTTACCCTCTCTTTGTTTTTCAGTTTTTACTAACCATCCAATTCTCCCTCCCCTCCATCTAAAGAAAAAAAAAATCAATAAGTATTTATTTTAAGGAAATTTTATTATCCTATTAAAGAAACTCTATATATCATCATATTTTAAAAATTTTATACGATACAATATTATATAGTTTGAAGGTTTGTGCTATATAACTTTCAAAAATTTGTATCTATTTTATACGAGTACTTGGAAAAATTTCTAATTCAATGCTGAATCTTAGTAATTTTGACCTTTTATTGTACATGATATGAATAAGAAGTATCTATCTTTAATAGGGGAAGCAAAATGTCTATCCCATGTTTTTGTTGATGGGGTGTAGTTCGACTTTTTTTTTTTCAAAAAGATGGTTCTAATAATTTGGATATACATTCTCAAAAAATGTGCACATAAATGAAAATAATACTACTAATTTGGATACTCTTGGTCTATGTTTGATAATATATTCTTATGTGATGACATTCTAAATTTTTACATGCTAATTAACTAATGTGATGTAAATGCAATCTTTTATACGATCTAGAAACATAAATAATTTTAAAATCCTTCTTATTTTTTGTTCTACAACAAAAATCAAAATTCTCAAAATGACACGCGAATAGAAGGTGTTAGTAAAGTCCACTTGTGACACCGTGTGCGCATTATTTTGACCATTCTTGTGGATTTTTAGAACGAAAGTTTTCCATGTTTTGTGATTCAATTCAAAGGTCTATTTTTTTCTGCGTGTTATTTCTAGGATTTTGGCATCGTCAAAAAGATTTTTTTTATTTCCTTTTCTTAAAGTAAAAAGAGAAATAAAAGATGTGCCTAACGTAGGAGAGAATAAAAATGTGGGAAAAGAGAGGAGGTATTTTAGTCTATGAAGGAAGCATGGTCCAGCTATGTGGATCAAAAACAAAATTCCATGTTTTAGACAAGAAAATTTTTACACGAACTCGATTCAGAACATAAGTTATGTACTCTTTGATTCTTAATAAACCACATCATCCATGTCACGGATCTCTTAATTCATATTAAATTACATTTAAAAAATATGACTTAATATAAATTAAAAATTTGTGACAATTACTATAAATTCAATCCATATAATAATTTTCGGTTTAAGCCTATGGCTATTTCGATCACCAGCACCAAATTTACGACACAAGTATAAGATAACAGACAGGCATGAGGAGTCTAATTAGAGATTCTTTTATTCCTATGGACCTTTTATTTTTACATCAAAATTTAGTTCTAACCCACGGAGGAGAATTATAATTCGATAACAACAATTCAATCGGGTCAATGAAATAGGTAAAATAACAAATTGGGAACCCCTACATCTAGAGTTGGCGTGCCAATTAATTAATTTCTCAATTTCCATCATAATTGTCACGAGTTTGATATCTTACTGCCAAATTTGATTCCCCATTCCATTGCAATACTCGTAACAAATTTTCACCTATTGAATATGTCCGGGAAAAAAAATAATGATAGAAATAGTATGTTGTATTTATACTTATATGTATTAACTCATGGATAAAAGTTTTATATACATCTAAAATGTATAAACCTTCCATGTACTAAAAAAGAAGGTAAAAAAAAAGGGCCTTAATTTTTTGCCCAAATATATTTAATTTTCAAAAATTTCCCTAGAATTATAACATGGGTAAAAAATATTTTTAGTCCCCAAAGTTTGGCCTTGTGACATTTTGAGTACCCAAAGTTTCACAAAAAACAGATTATGTCCCTTATCTTTCAAGTTTCAACTCAATTAGGACAATTGACATAAAAATAATATAAGTTTGATTTCTATGCTCTACCCCAACAAAAAAAAATACCCTCTATCTTTTTATTTTCTCTTTCCTAAACTAACAAAAACAGCTTTTTTACATAACTTTGAACAAAAAAGTATGTTATTTTTCTATCATTTGTACTAACTTAGTAGAAATTTGGAAGATAAGGGACGTAATTTCTGTTTTCTATAAAACTTTGGGGACTAAAAATGTTTTTTATCCTTATAACATTTATGTTGATTATGTGCATTTTAATTTTTATCAATTGTCAATTCGGGCCCTTATAGATTGTATAATTAGAAAGGTGGGAAAAAAAAAATGAATAAATCGTTTTTCATTATAATTATTTTTGGGATTCAGATGATTGCACGTCTAAGCTATTTTTTTTGAGTAAATAAATTACAATAAGCAAAGTCAATAAATTTCATTTTCTTCCCCAAATGTTGATTATTTGTGTGAACATATCCCCTTTCTCTAGAAAAAAAAAAAAAAAAAAAAGTCAGAAAACTAATGTTTAAAGTGTGAATAAAATTAAGCAAATATTAATAAATGTTTCTCCATCTACGTACTTCCTAATTCTTGTCGATCATGAGTTGAAATGTGGCAATCATCCAAACTGTAGAAAAATGTTACCACATACATTTAAATATCATTATTATCCGTTTGTTTAGTACTTTTGTCCCCCCAAAAAAAATTTTTTTTTTCCAATTGTCAATTCTTGTTTACCAAATATTACGTAATTTTTCCCATAAAAATATAAAAACTACAAAGTGGGTACATATGTATACATGCATGTATACAAATATATGTCATCTAAATGAAAGTGACACATTAATATTCATATCCGTGTCGTTGAATTTCTGTTGTATTCATTATTGTAAATAAAAAATTATTTAAATATAATTATGAAACAGTATATTAATTGAATTAAATTCAGAATTTCGGTTGAAGGGTCACCTCAAACTTCTCTAAAATAACAAAGTCTAAGACCAAAAGATGTGCTAACCAACTAATTAAGACTTCCATGGAGTACAACTTTTTTTTTTTTTTTTTCTTTCTATTTCCGCGTCTCTGACCCGGACGACATTAGAGATTTAGAGATTAGACATTAGCCTCTCACTCTCTAAAATAAATGTAAATAGGCCAATGTTTTTGTTTGAAAAATGGAGTAAAAGTTTTTGTTGAAAATAAATAACATCACATGCATGCCGCGCCTTGCGCTTAATATATGAAGAAAATAATGGCAATAATTACTAACATGTTTTAACTAAATAAAAACTTTGAATACCCAAAACCACGTTTGGAGTAATTTAAGTAAAATCAGTATTGTTATCTGGTTAGCACTAAACTGCTTATAATTCTTAAATGGTAGGCCATTTTAATTAATTTAGGAATAGATAAAATAAATTTTTGACATCTAGCTTGTGAATTAATAATAACCAATTCGATAATTATCCCTCAATTGAGTTGTATGTCTGATGTACATATAAATATGTAATGAGTGGTTGTTAATTAGAAGCCATAATGTTGATTTTTTTTTTTTTTTTTAAAATACAACAATGTTATTAACTTGCCTCGAATATATTATAGTTCCGTTGAGAGAATTATTCTATTATTTTTTAAAAGTTCGTACAATAAAATATTATGTATTTTAAAAATTTATATTGTACAATTTTTTAAAACCAATAAAATAGTTCTCAATAAAATCCTGTAAAAATATCATAAATAATAACAATGTTTATATTGATATATTCCACGAAAGACTAAACCATCACTGGTGAATCACGTGTAAGGAAGGCTTTCATAGCAAAATCGATGTGGTTGGATACTTGTAATCTGGAGCAAATTGCAACAAATGCTAGTAATAAAAAATAAGAACTATAAAAAGAAATTAATAAGAACTATATCGAGTTGTCAGTAGAAACAACAGAACGATAAAGTGCATGGGAGAATAACATGCCGGACTCTTAAGTAAAAATTAGCGATACATCTAAAATCATATATATTCAACTTTTCAAATAGTAATAAAAATTATAGCAATAAAATGAGAATAGTAGACATTTCTCCAACTATAAAACATGTTTTAGACTCAGAGACTCGACAATCAGAAAAATTAATCATTGGGGACACTTCATGGTCGGGATTAAGTCATTTTAAACAAAGTGGTCGATTAAATATGGGATATAGTTAAGATGTATTTTTACATGTTCTTGTGTTATTGCACACATTTGTTACATTAATTCACGAAATGAGGAAGTAGAAATCCTAGTTATATTTTGAGGTGCTGTTTGGTTTCATTCAAGAATCAGAATCGGAATATGAATTATAAATCTCGCAATCAGTATAGGTTTATGTCATTGTCGCTTTCTTGTTTAGTTTGAACAATAAATAGTTTCATTATATTGATAAATTAGTTAATTTGAAATTCAAATCACAAGTGGGGAAAGAAAGTGATTAAGCAAGCATTTTCTTAGCGATTAAGCAAGTATTTTATTTTACATTTTTCATTCTCATAGAATGACTCTATAATGACTAACTAAATAACATCTATAATCATCATTAATCTTGATTCAAATTCGATCCCCTCATACCCATAAACCAAACTCCTCCTTAGTTTTCAACAAGGAAATGAGAGGATAAAAAAAGAAGCAATCAATTTTAGGGTTGACACTTTCACCCCACGTTTGGTATGTAGGAGTAATTTGGAATAGAAAGGCTCCCTTTTCCAACTTATCTTTTCTATTTTATGTTTGATATGACACATTTAAGTTGGAAAGTCCATTCCACCAAGAAAGATCATTCCAACTAAATCCTGCAAAGCTCATTCCTCAAAAAAAAAAATTCAAGAAAGCTCATTCCAACTCTAACATGGAAAAAGAAAATTATGAGATGTCAAATTTAACCCCTCATTTTGAAGTTTGACTCCAAAATGTAATATCTACAAGCAAATTTAATTACATATAAAATAAATAAGTAAATCACAATGTGGTCAATTATTATTTTTGCATAGCTATCTCATTTAATAAAAATCAACCTTTTTAAATAAATATTATTGTAAAATCTAGATAATTTTACTACTTATTTAATATGTATTTGAATGCCAAAAAAAATTACTATTATGTAATGTTTTAAATTTTATGTCCTTAACACAAAATATTTTAATTTTCTTGCATCCATAGAAATGTTAATAACATGAATTAAAAAAAAAAACTGTTATATTTCTCAACAAAAATCAAGGCTATGTAAGTAAAATTAATATAAAAATTTTCCTTTCTAACATTTGAAAATTATTATGCCAAACACTAAAAAAAAATACACATTCCATTCTACCTTTAATTACTTGAAAATAAACATTCTTACCTATTTTAAGTTGAAACACATTCTATCTAAAATGACTATTTCATTTTAGGCCATCCTTGTATACTAAACTTGGGCTTAATTTTCTTTGTTCCCAAAAGAATGGCTTATGAGGGAGTGTGAGAAGAGGGGGAGAGAAGAGGCAGGGCACAAAGGAGGTTGTTATTTTGGAATGTTGCTCTTAAATTTATGCAAATGGGAACAAAGCTGTCTTTTTAAGGGTTTTTTTCCCGTGCTTTTGGTGGGGAATTTTGCTATCGCTGAGCCAACAATGAATACCCCAACCAAAGCCATCTTCCCTAATCCTGTCTTAATAGTCCCAAGACATGTTTGGCCCATATGCCTTCATTAGTTCCTACGATTTCCAACAATATTTATAACCCAAATAGTGACAATTTTGAGTTAAATCACTGTCCAGTGCCTAGTTAGCATGCTTAATTGCATGTATTAACTAGATATAATTTCTTCTTTTTTTTTTTCCTTAAAATAAGTAAATTGAAACAACAGTTATCTAAGTCAATAAAATGATCTTTGTCATATTTTAGTGCAAGTGTATAAGAGCTAAATCCTAAAGAAGATTTCAACCGTGCTCTTCCTCGTACTACACCGGTGTTAGTTAGGAATGATCATCAAAAAAAAAAAAAAACAACCGTGGCCCTTATTATTTGATAGTATTTCAAAATAATAATGCAAATAACTTCATTTCTATTTAAATTTTTATCTTGTATGTGGGAAAAAACTTTCAGACAATTAACTTGACATCATAGAAACCAATTCTTCACGATATAGAACTTAGTTAATTGATTAGAAACTAGTTCTTAAATGATAACTTCTTCATAAAACTCGATACTATATAAACTTAAAATAGTGCAATTCATTCCCTTCAATCCACAAATCGATATAGAACATAGTTAATTGATCTATAATAAGTCAATATAGTGAAAAAAAAATTATGGGAGTGTATATTTAAATCCGACAAATGATGCAACTAACTCAGCAAAAACCTCGTATGTACTTATAGCTTTGTAAATAGTTGTGTCTATTTAATTGCTTTTCTTTTATCTCACTATGTTTATCTCTTTCGTTGTAATTGCTTTCAGCCGTACTCTGGTTGGAAACTGAAATTTAGGAAGGAAAAGAATGTAGAATATATTATTAATTTAGACAGTTATTATAGATAGTATATTATTTTAAATATTATTGATTAATAATATTTTATTTATATTTTGAGATGTGATATATATAAAATAGAAAAGTAATGAAGAGCCATCCAAACGGAAAATGTTTTTGACTCTATTGGTTTTGAAAAAGCAGAAATAAGAAATATATAATGAGAGAAAGAATAATAGGGAAAGACATATATTAAGGACATGATTACCTCATCAATTACAAAAATGTGGGAGAAAATCCTTATTAATATATTCCTTTTTTTTCATAAAAAATAAAATCACAAAATTCAATATCTAGAATTTAAGATTTGTCATCACTGCAAGTTTGCATTTGATTGAGCTAGGCACTTGAAGCAATATCTGAATTAGTTCCTGATTGAAGACATGTTCATCTGATATATGGCCAGCTTTAATTTACTTTAGTTGAAAAGATTTTCACTAATAAAATATATTAATGAAAAATTTCTCTCCCTGTATGAAAAAGGACAACAAGACAAAGTAGAAATATGCAATCACTCAGACAAGGCGTGGAGCTATCGAAAATAACCAAAATCCTCCAACCAACAAAGCCTGCTAATACTGAAAATCTGAAAGTACCTTTATTTGGCGATATTTATCCATTTTATGGTGTACATAAAATGTTTTTTTTTTTTGTTCATTTCTTTTAGCTCTTTTCAATTGTCAGATAATAAAAAAAGCTGCCCACAAGTTGTAAATCTGCTAGCTGGGAGAAAAAGGGTAAGTAGTTTGTCATTTTGTTAAAAATGGGGTTGCAACTGTACTAATTAAGTTACTCTTGATGTTATAATTTTATGAAATTTCCCTTAATGACTTTTTATGTGTCTTGGGTTTTTTCTTGGGTCAGCTAATTATTTTTTTACTTAATCAATAATTTTAAGTAAGCAACAGGAAACGCGGCATGTTTTAGTTAATTACTAATCAGATCAATTAGAAATCCTAATTCTTGTAGAAAATTATACTTAAGGTCGATCGAACACTAGTTCTTGGGGATGATTTTATGCTTAGATGTTTCTAAATTTATTTCACGTGGTTGAATCTATAGTGGCTCCACGGGAGGTTTTGCTATGACCTTCAAATTTATATTTTTTTTTTCAAAAAAAAAAAAAAGAAAGAAAAATAGAATGAGGACGAAGAAAATACATAAACACTGGAGATTTTTCAAGGATCAAGATCATTCATGGTATTCAGAATATTAAATTGTATAGTTAGATGAATGTTGATAAGTTTGCATAATTGAGGTCCCATGATGATAAATTAACTTGGACCCATAGGAAAGAAAATACTAATTGGCAATAAGATTGCAACAATTTGCTTGATTTCTGCATGAAAAGTGAGGAGACTTTGGAGAGTCTAAAACAGATTCAATCGTTAAAGACAAGCAACACTCAGAGAAAAAAGGGATTTGCATGATCTCCTACCCAATCTCATTTGCACCACCTCCTCAAATCTTTTCTAGTAGATATAAAGTTTCATCTCATTCCTCAAAATTCACCCTTTATTTATTTTTTCTACAATAAATGCTATTGTCACAATAACACTTGTTAATGCTACAATTAAAAAGAAATGAAATGACCGTGTTACCCTTCTTCTTCTAATCTCTCTACATAATAAAAAAATATTTTAATTATTTGATTACGTTTTTATTGTGACACTAACAATTATTGGTGTGACACTAATATTTGTCATTTTCAATGGTGTTTAGGGATTAACCCCACCACCGAAACACTCTTCCCAAATTTCGCACATATACTTTCTTTCAACCCTTTGAATAAGAATATCCATCCATTTGTGACTGCCATTCTAGCTAAATTGACTATTTTGAGTATTAAGTGTGAAAGAAAAACCCTTCACTTTCACTATTAGAGATATTAAAACCTTTCTTGCACTCATGAGTCATGACTAATAGGCTGATCATAAGTCATAGGCTTAATCAACAACTTTCACAAGTGGCAAATCTTGACCTTGAGTGGATTATCTTCAAATATCACCATCAAAAGAGAGAACAAATGTAAACTACGAATTGCATGGGTCAAATTTTCTAGATTCTGCAATTAGAGGTCAAAGAATCAAATCACTAGCTAACTTATCTTTTTTATCATTAGTATTAGGTTCACACAAATCAAAGATTATGACAAATTGATCCTTTCCACCAGTCAAATGTACTGAACCATTAGTCATCAACCACAAACATAAAGCCAATTATTCATAAAAACAGAATTTGAATCCTTCTACAATAAGCGTGACAAAAAGTCACTTTCTATTTTACTTTAGAGTTAATCTTATATACAGTGTCGGTATAGAAAATTTTTATACCATCAGGTGTAGGAACATGACACATGTTGATTGTTTAAATTTCAAATGTTATTTTTATACATGTGACATCCATCCACACTCGACGGTGTACAAAATTTTTTACTTTGACGATATATAAAAAATTAATCCTTAACCTATGGTATATTATGAAAATCAATGTGGCATGTGGCATCCATCCTTTACATGTGACATCAATTCATACTCCACAGTGTAGAAAACAACATCTTAATAGTAAAATAAATCATTTTACATATGGTATATTATGAAAATCAAGTTGAAACTATATATTAAGGCCAAAAGATTAGACTTGATGCTCAATTCATGACATCAATAATAATGAACTGTATATTGTATTATCTTTCTCACGGTGACTAATATTCGAAAATCAAAAAGTGCTAAAAACAAAAGAGAAATACTTGGATATTTGCTCTTGAACTTTACTTATAAATTAAGTAGTATGGATTTAACCAAATAAAATAAATAACATCAACTACATAAGAAAGATTATAAAAAATTTAATTTTGACTATAAAATTATGAAATTCAAAATGGAACATATCTAAATATTTTTGAAAATAGAATACATTGTATATAAAAATTAAAAGGAAAAATAGCTAATTTAGTCCTCCAACATTTTTACTTTGACTGATATAGTCCCTCATCTTTTATTTTAGTCAATATAGTTCTTAGATTTTTTTTATTCATACAATTCCATCTTTTTGTGGTGGTGTTAAGAAAGAAAGAATTTTTCCCCGTCATTATAGGGATATTTTAGGAATTTATGGTAATTCTCTTACAATAATTCCACCTTCATTGTTCATCAGCTCCATGAAATAGAAAAAGAAGCACCCCATAAAATTTACTCAAATTCTCTTGATCCCCACTTTATTACCTCAAAACCCAAGATAACAAACTAAGAAAATATTTTCAGTACCTTCAAAATTTACAAAGCTGTCAAATCTTTACATTAAAAGACACCATGATCACTGCATTCTCTCGACATCCAGCAGAATATTTTCACCGTACCTAAGTCCCTATACTAAAACTCCAAAAAGTAATAAAAATATTAAACTCCCATCTCGATGTTAAAGGTCAAAGTTTGCACTTGTTTTCCTCCCCTTTTATCATGGATCTTGCTACTATGGTTGATGGCTAGAGACGGACCATTTACCTGAAAGTCTTGCAATATGCAAAATAGGAAAAGGGCTTCTTTCAAATAATGGGCTACTATTTGACTATGATAAAGGGGTTGTAGATATCTCATTCTGTTACTTGTTTGTCGCAATATATCGACCTGCCTTCGATCTAAGATTGGGCACCGGTGTATCTCGAGTTGTTTTGGAATTTTTTACTCAAAGAATTGATAAATCCGCCACGAGTTATTGTTGTGCTTGGTTTGATTTCTGTGTTTTGGGTGATACTGGCCAATTTTATTGGAAATTGAAGTGCGGTATTGAAGGGTGGTGGGATCTTCATCCCAATACTGAACCAAAATGATGAACATTTCCTTTAATGTAAGATGTGGGACAATCTTCCTAAAATACCCCTACAATGTCGGTTTTTTTAAGGATTAAAATACTTTGTTGGCGGCACCACGGTAAAGAATGAAATTAGCTTAAAAATTAAAGTAAATTTAACTAAAATTAAAATTGAAAGACTAAACTAACTAAAGTAAATTCCAAATTAAAATTCGTCACATGTCGACAAATTCCCATAATTTCCAAAGCAGTAAAACTGGCAACGAAATGGATAGAGAAGTGACAAGTATATGGCATCAAATTTACCATATCTCTGATTGTAGTTATGGATGGATGCATTGATTTTGTGATTCCCTGTGACAGAGAGATTATACACAACAATTATACAACACTATCCTCTACTTATATTATACATGTCAAATATTTAGATAGATTGGATCTTTAGGTTCATTTATGTAAATTTTTGATGTGAATTAAGGTTTAGAAAATATATGACATCAGCTTATTTAAATAAATTTTTTTAAATTTAATCCTGACTATAAGATTTACAGTTGAGATCAAAGATCGAATTTACCTAATTATTTTCCATTATACATACCCAGCTTTCGTCCACGCAATCAACGGTGTGACGGGTCTTTAGCAACTGTCTTTATGTGTTCAGCCATGTCAAATCTCAGCATGCCACGTGTCGACCAATCATCCTCCCCTCTTTGTTCACATCCAAAATCCCTTTGTTAGGTTACATCAACTCAACTCAACTCTCAATTCTCTCTAAAGCTGCAATTTCTTTGTTTTTTTTAATTTTTATTTTGGTTTACTAGCCATGCAATGTGTTATGTGAGTACTATTTAAGATATTCGGAATATTAATTATTTGGATCAATAATGTAGCTATTTTGGCAAGTATCGAAAAGAACGAAAAATGTTTTATACCCACTTTACATTGTACTTCAAGTATGATTTTCAATTCGCTAAATAGAATTATAAATAAATTCAAATAGATTAGTTTTTGACTTCAACTCGGCTCAAGACAACTTTCTTTAAATTTATTCATTGAGTTATCAATTTAAACTTGTATAATATTTGAATCTCGACTATTTTAACGAGTCAAGCACCATCCTTATACTATCCGACTTGATAAGTTCATAAATATAAAATAAAAGATTAGAAGTAACTAATTTAATTGTACAGAGTAACTTTTATTTTTCCTACTTATTAGTTGTTTCCCTTATTCAATCTCTCTTTCCTTTTCTTTTTTTTTTTTGTATATATTTTGAATCACAAGGTATAAATCACTTTCTAAACAATTGTAATAAGTATTCACATCACATCATTTAACCACTGTAATTCAATTCTAAACTCTTATAAAGCAAAATTTTAGAGTAAGAAAATAACAAACAAACGAAGTATGAATGTATTCGAGATTAGTTCGATACTTATGAGTCAAACCAAACTTTTTTCAGTTAATAAATTACCAAACATTAAAGATAATCTTCACCATCACCTTTTGAAACTGTCTCGAACTCGACCTGAATAAAAACAATCTTCTCTATTTAATGCAATTTTAAACACATCATTATTCAACTTATTAAGACCTGAATACAAACAATCTTCCCTATTTAATGCAATTTTGAGCACATCATTATTCAACTTATTAAAACTTAATTACAGTTCTACTGTTAAATGATTGAAAAGTAATGATACTCTATATTTTTAAGTCGATCGAATAGCCAGACTATGCAATATACAAATGAAAGACAGAGGCCGGCCGAACTAGAAAGGTACAAAGCTTAAAACTGATATGTCAATAAATTAATACACAAGGGCAAAAGCGTAAAGAAGGGTGAAAATCGGCAATATCACATGCATATCATAAAAAAAGTGGGGGGGAAAAAATGAAGGGTCAGGTTTGTTCGTTAAGTACACAAATAGATAACAACCTCTGACACGTTGTAGAGAATTAAAAAACACCAAAATCCGTACTTTTTTGGGACCCCTCGTGAATCCAGGTTTAGTCTTCTCTGCTTTTCTTCTTTTGTTTGTTTTTCCTTTTTTTTTTTTTTTTTAACCCCCTTTCATTTTATTTTTTTTAACATTTTTGAGCCAAATTTAAATTTCTTTCTTTTTTACTATCATCTTTTCACCGGCCACGATGACAAATTCACCCTTTTTCACCTTCTCAACAAATTTAAAGCTAAAAATTCTACTATGGGTTACAAGAGTATACAATGTACCACTAATTAAGTATTAATGACGGTAATTAACAAAATTCCTAACCGACATGCCATATGCTTTTATCTAATATGTGTCCCATTCTGGTGGCCTTTTTTTGGCTTTGGTGTGATTCCCGTCTAGCCATACACTTTTTAACTCTAGAATGTAGGCAATTTTAATAAAGAAAAATGATTTAAAAAATCATAATTTCAGAATTACTCGTCAAAATTAATTTACGTGATAAAATCATATTCAATCATCAATTTCAAAAACATAAACTTTTTAGATATTTAATTAGAATTCATTTATTTTTGATGAATCTAATGATACATTAATAATTGTCATTTTGTCACTTTGAATAGATGTCCCGTTTCAATAAAATTTAGGAATAATTAATTGGAAAAAATTTATAAACTTGCACATTCTATTTCTTAGAGGACAGTCGGACACTCAACTATTCTTGTGAAGTTTGTGCAAATAGACAAGACTATATTTGAACATTACATGTTTAATAGTTTTTTAGTAACGTTGTTTCCTACTTAAGTGTGATATATTATATTTGACAATCTGAGTTTAAGGATTTATACCTTCTACATGAATTTCGTTAACTATAAACATCTATCCTGAATGAGGGTTAAGCTTAATGTTTCCTTCATATTCAGTGTCAATTACAAACAAAAAAAGTGAATAAAATCATCTGATTGAAAAGGGGAATGAAAAAGAGGAAGAAACATATGTTTTTTTTGGTGTACTCGGAGTGATGATCGTTTATACGAAAAATTATCACTGACTCTTATTAAAGCTGGTGGGATGGCAATGTGAAGCAGCAGCAAATATACGCATGTAGACAAGAGGGAAATCTGGCAACGAGCAGTCACTGATTGCGACTGAAGAATAAAGCCAAATTTCAGGTGGTTACATGTCTCACAGCTGCAAAAGAGTCTGTGTTTGTTTATTTCATAGGATGGCTTTTTCTTGCCTCCTATCCTTGTTATTTTGTCTTCCCCCACCCCCCACCACCCATCTCGAATCCCAAATTTAAAGAGGGCTTATGTTGAAATAGAACTCGAGTCTAGTAGTACATAACCATCACAATTACGGAAAATTTTACCATCGTTAACAAAATTATTCTGTTGTATTTTAAATTTTGTATAATTTATAATATCCTATATTTTAAAATTTTTTAAGTTTTAAACAATGGGATGCTTGCTAACGGTGCCATAAAACTTTCAGTACTATAGATATTGTATCTATAAAAAAATATATAAAAAAAAAATGTTTGCAGTATTTGAATTAGAATAAATAAATATATATGAATTTTACATGCATAATTAGGATCATGACAACTAAAGGAAGCTTTGGGAGATTCAGTTTTCCCGGCACTTTTTCTCTTTTGCTTGCATCATGGAGGCATAGTTATGTAAATGTAAGTTAGAGACAATGACAATTGCTTCCTACCCTCTTATATATGCTCCTCCATTGCAAGCCCTAGCACATGCCACAGGTGATTAGTATGTTCTCCCTTTTCATAGCTTATAGTATTTACTAGTTTTTAACCTCTTACGAATTTTGGAGGAGAATAAGAAAACATATTAAAGCTACATAAATATATTTACATATATTTTGATATAATGACAAAAGTTTACATATGTTTCTAACTTTAAATCAATCCTGATATATACAAAGATGATATCTTTGATAAGAATAAAGATATTTAGGATTGATAAGAACAAAAATAGATAGTAACTAATTCTGCAGCAAAAACTTATACAAACTAAGTTAATTGTATAGCTAGGATTGACAGAACATATAATCCAGAATATAGCTATATAGGTGGACAGGTATTCAAAATGATATATAAAAGTTATATATAGTAAAAGCTTAGGCATGAACCTTTTTTAATCAGTTTTGAAGTGCTTGTGTTGCAAGTTAGCCTCAGTTAAAATGTTTCTCTTGCCAGATGTTTTTGCAGTATCTTGCTGAGCAGGAAGAGAACTTGATATCTCTCTCCTTGTTGGAGCCACAGGCATGGATAATATTGCAGTAGATATACTGTGTTAGTTGTGGGAATAGCTGTTAATGATTGATCCTGATTGGTTGCTGATGTTTCACCACCTGCTGTAAAGATTGCATTGGTATCCATTGGAGAAGGATGTGATTGTTGCTCAACAGGTAAGCAGGCAGTACCTATTTATTGTACCTTTTGCAGATTCAAAAGAAGAGACTTTGATTTGTAAATGGAAATATTCTTCTTTTAAAGTCTGATTAATTAGGCTGATATCAATCTATTCATTCTGCATAGAAAACTATTAAGTTATGAGAATGTGTATAACACATGAGTAGTATTCTAGAGTAAATTGAATTGTAGATTGACTTTTGTTTCCATAGATGCCATTTCTTCTGCAGTTATTGCAAGGATCAAATCAGTATATTTGTCATTAATGTGAGCATTTAGGATGCTAGGTCCATCTTAAGTTGGACTTCAAATCTTGACCAGAACAATATTGTATGTTAGTTATTTGTAGCTAATGGATAAATGTGATATGACAGTGAGTAATATTAGAATTATACCTTGGTCGAGGCTTTGGTATTGTCATGTTGCAATGTAGGCAATTAAATTCCATATCAATTTCTGCTCCAGACATTTTACAACAATTGGGGCAAGTGAAAACATATAAGCGCTGTTGGGTATTAGCAATATATGGTTCTACTTTTATCCATAAAGTCTTCGGCTGAAAGTATGGATTTAAATCAGAATGAGTACTTATATGTAGTTTGATGGTGTAAAATAAAGTTGATCCATCTTACAGCATCATTGGGATTCATATTCTTCACATGGCGAATTTGTTGGAGCTGATTTTCAGAAGGTAGTTCAATAGTTTGGTGTTCTCCATCATAAAGCCTTTCAATTACTACATTTTCTATGTAAGATCTATTTTCCTTAACCCTGTAATCGATAAAATAAAAGATATGAGAAAAGTTTTTGATTGGAGGTAGTTAATGTGATAATCTTCTTGCTTAAGTACCAATGTTGAAGCAGAGTAGTTTGAGAAATTCGAGGACAATGTGAGATGATAGTCGTGGCTTGTGTAGCAACTAATAAAAGCTACAATACAAATTCAGTTAAGCATAATGAGTAACAAAATCAAGATGTAATATGTAAAAGTATTCTTTTAAATTTTATAATAGATTTTATCATTGAATGAACTAGATTTAACTCAAATGATTAGAATAATTGGCATGTCGGGGGTCATATCAGTCAATTATGTAACATCAGTATTCAAAAACTCCTCCCACATTGTAAAGATAACTGATAGCTCTTACATCCATATTAAGAAAAAACAAACATGAATAAACTCAATTGCTTATAGTAAAACTGATTGATTATTTACTATCAATAAGAAAAAAAAATCAATAAATTCGATTATTTATGGTAAAACTTAAGGTGTTAAAAAAGTATATTTACTATTGATCAACAATAACAAACTCCTGTATAGGTACTTCTTTGTAGTCGCGGTTGACTGTGCATTGTAGCAACACATGGATTACAACAAAAAGTATATCTGTAATACAAATTTTTCTTTTTTTATTTTTGCACTATATATATGATAAAAGTGATAAGACAGATAAAAAATAATTAATCAGAAGCCATTTCTTTAACTTACTTATCCTTTTGCTTTCATGGTCCATATATTTGTGAAAATCTTTGAATGAAGTTAAAGGACAATAACTTTCAATATTTGATTTTTGAAGACTCTCCAGATGACGGATAAATGTACTTCCGCTTAAAGTGAGTTGCAGAGAAGATGTACCAAACTGAAATTTGAGTTGATTAATTTTTGTAACAGGTGTATTTCCAATGTAATAAGTGGAATATAATTGCAAAATTTGATCAAGAGCTGCAACATCTTTTGTGTAGGTAACTGTTTGGATTGTATTTTGTTATACAGAGAGAGAAAATCATGCCAATAAAGTAGTTTTCAACTAATGAAGGATCCAAACTAATAATGAGTCTAATAAAAGATAAAGAAAACTGTGTATTAAAAATATTGTACTTACTGCAGCATCGGCAAAGAGGTATCTTTGGTAATATGTTGTGCGATATTTGCTAGGTCTGATTGGTGATTTTTTAATCATCAGTACTTTTATCATGAAGTTAGGCTATTTTTCAAACAACTCAGAAATAGGAATGCATCTATTTTCTATTTTGTAATACTTTTGTAATCTGTTAGGATCATAGTATAAAACGTAAGGCACAATCAACTAATTAATGAAGTAAAGCTTCAATTAAAGATTTAAGCGAAAAGTGAATCTGAAAATTGGCAATGTTTAATAGAAATAGTCGCAAATGAAAATAATGAAGCAACTAAAGTCAACTATCACTTGATTATTTCATGCAATGGGTAGAAAGAGTATGATAGCAACTCATAAATCAACATCCAAAATCCTACACTAACACAAGCAGAAGTTTTAGCTCTTGATAAAGTCACATAAAGCTGGCCGTGTGAGAAGACAGGTTTTTTAAGATATAATCCGACAAAGTCTAAAGTTTGTCCTTGTGCCTTATTTATAGTCATAGCAAAGTATAATCTTATAGGAAATTGTGTTCTTTTAAAAGGGATAGAATGAAATTCATCTTCTGCAGCTTGTAAACCACTCCATGGAATGAATACTGATTTTCCAGCAAGAGAACCAAATGCAATTTCTGCTTTGATGACATTGTCTGAGAAGTCTTTACAAATCAATCTGGTACCATTTGATAATTCTTTAGTTGGATTGATATTTCCAAGGAGCATAACTGGGCAGTTCTTCTTTAATATTAACTGATGAGGAGGCATTCCTTTTGATATCAATGTATGGAATAAATCTTCATTTGTAACTTGATTTGATGATTCCACTGCTTCATCATAGCTGTAGTAGATTTTTTTAGTTCCTGGAAATCGCTTGATGACAATATCATTGATTTCGTGTACATAATCATTTCGTGTCATTAGAACAGCTCTATTCATCATAAAGATGCATTGAATGCCAAGCTTTGCATGTTAGAGAAAACTATTTGGAAAAGCTGGTTCAGTGAAGTGTTATCATCTACAAAAGGTATATTGAATGGATGTGGTATAGAAATCTCATTCTCTTCATTTGATATTTCATGACCATCACCAACTCTAAGTAGATAATCACAAAATCAGGATCCAATCGAGCCTCATATTTTGTGTCAGCTTTATTTTCTGCAGTTGAGACCAAATGTGAGACATAATCAAACTTGCATTTACTATGTCAGTTCTTTTCCCTTTTGTAATAACCGGTAATGTTTGCCGAAAGTCTCTACCAAAGACTAATAACTTTACCACCAAATAAATTAGAATTATTCATAATGTCTTGCAACATTTGATTTTGTTGAACCCCAGTTATGATAATTATGTTTTGATGATGACCAAATCGCACTAATGGTCTGAAAAGTGTGCAGAAAAACAAAACAACCAGAAGACTCTCCGGACGCAAATGACTGTCCGAAAGACAGAGTTCGAACGATGGTAATCGTCCGACACAAAGAAAGTGAAGCAAGTCTCAGACGAAGAACAGCGTCCGATCATATTTCCAGAAGACTTTACTTCGATCGGACGCATGTTCGGACGCATCCTCGGACGTCCGAACGAATACCCTCAGAGAACGGACGCAGTGTCGGACGCAAGGTTTAGCAGCGGCCGTCCGAACGGTCCAACGGCTAGTTTTCCAGTAAACAGAAAATAGCCGTTGGGAAGTTGTTGGAAGCAGATATTTGGCAACTATAAATACCCCTAGGTCTGAATTAAGCAAAAAAGGACTTCTACATTGATTACAAATAACTTCTTGAGCTATTTGGGAGAAATAGTGAGAACAAGTATTGTAATAGTGTAGATAGTTTTGTGAAAAGAGTTTAGAAGTGTAAGAGTTCTTCAAGTGTAAAAGTGGAGAGATAACGATTGTAACAAAAGGAGGTTGTGAGGAAAACTCTTGGCTCAACTAAACTAATTAGTGTGAGCAAGAGTGATCCTCATTTGTGTACAAGAAATTATTGTCTCACCTACTTTGACACAGACTTTTAGTGGCTAAACTTCAAGTTGTAAACTTGGTAGTTGCCTTGTACACAACTAGATGTAGTATGAAAGCTCCAAGCTTGAGAAGCTTGGGAGTTTGGTTTGATTCTCTTAATCTCAATATTCTTATTTGTTCTTTAAGCTTAAATTGTTGAATATCTATTGTATTCATTTGTGCTTAAGTTTTCATTTGGTGCATAAAGTTTGTATTTTCATTAAGCACTTAAAAAGGTTTATTTTTAGATACAACCTAATTCACCCCCCTTCTTAGGTTCGCTTTTGGGGCCAACAGATTTAAAATTTCAATTGATTTGCATTTTGCCATTGTCGCTTCATCCCATATAATAAGTTTGGCTTCTCGTATTGCACTTTGTTTATTGATGTTACAATTATTTGAATCATCATCATCATTAATAGGAATTTTGAATCTTGAATGTGCTATTCTGCCACCACGTAAAATAGATGCTATGACTCATGAGGATGCTGTAGCTAATGCGATATAATTTTTTGATCTAAAAGTTGCAAGAAAGGCTTTGTATAAGTATGTCTTCCCTATGCCACCTAGACCATCAACAAAAAATCCAATTGTTTCATTGTTGTTTATACAGGAAAGTATTTTATCATAAGCTACTTTCTGATCATCATTTAGATGATCTACTATAGCTAAGTCTTCTTCAGATACAATAATATTTTTCTGCTTCTATTTCTTTTCTTCTTTTTTTCTGATTGAAGTAAATGAAATGGAAGATTCGAAAATTCAAAATCAGATATTTTCTTTATCCCATTGATTGTAAAGAGTTATCAATAATTCTAAGAGTTTGTAAGTGAGCAATATGATGAGGAATACTTCTATCTTGATAAATATATTCACATAGATAACCTTAAAACTTATTTCATAGCGCTTTTGGATTTTTAGCAGCACAACGAACTAAAATAGTTGCAAATAGATGGCGAAGAGTAGACAGCATGCCATATAGTACAGCTTCACTCAAACATAATTCAGCATTATCATTATTAGATAACAAACCAAGTTTTTCAGTAGTTTCTCTAAATGATAAATAGAGATTTCCATTAACAGTTCGAAGATCTGGAAAATAAGTTGGCTTTCTAACATGCTCAAATAATATCATTATCCTTCTGTCGGATGAACACTTGATATCCTACCAATGACTTCTTTTTGGATTCTTAAATTCCATTCTTTTACTTTTCGATCCCGAACAAAATGCTATGAAAATTCAACATATAGGTAGTTTAAGTTCTTAACAACTGTATTAGACTTTGTTCACATCTTAAAAAAATCTGTTAACATTGTCTCTGATAAACATGGATTCTTTACAGTATTCTGTAAAGAATGTTTTTCTAGAAAAGATATAGGCTGATGGTTTACAAGATGAATAGGTAACGTAATCACAGATGGATGGATTTCATTTAAATCAAAACTAAAAATACGCCATATAGCTTCTGGTGCTGAAACATACCTTGCTGTTTGAAAGTTTATGATCCAATCTATAACTTGATCAGCTTCAACCTTAGTTAATTGATAGATCAACATATCATGTCCTTTGTATATGTACTTGTATATATATTTCACAGTTTGCATTGTGAAACAGATTTCTACTTTAATGTGGCAATTGAACCTTGATAGTAAATAGGGATTGTAAAGTATAACCCATCTGTTGTCTAGCTGATGTCCTTGGATTCTCACAGTTCTATTGTCTTTTCTGTGTCGATATATGTGATAAGAATTTGGAGAATGTTTCGTAGCTTTAACAAAATCTTTCGGATAATGATTTTTGATCAACTGATTTTTTCTTTCATACAAGGAGAATCTAGATTGATCTTTCCACATGGTCCATGGATTATATGGAAAATTTCTAAAAATATACCCATTTTCAAATTTGTTCTTTTTTTGTACCTATTGCAAAATATATTTCCGGACCAGTGGAACTCGCCAGAATTTTTTTTTTTATAAGAAAAAAATGTTAAATACGAAATATTATAGAAATTCTGTGGACCTCGCATTAGATGAGGTCATAGACAGGCCTTTATCTTCTAAGAGACAGATAAATCCCCAAATACAAAAAAAAAAAAAAAAAAATTCCTTCTTCCTCCTCCTCCTCCTATAAACCACCATCTATTTTTCCTTCCCTCTACAACAATCACCACCTCTATTATTTGTATATCATTGTTCGCCCTAGTCGGGTGCTTTTTTATTGTTATTAGGTTTGTATTTGTGTTTTTTAGTCCTTGTCGGGCTTTTATGGATGTTTGTTGTATAAGTTGGGTTTGGTTGTTGGCAGGGAGAATGTTTGTAAAATATGGGAGGTTATAAGTCAAAATTTTATCAAAAATACGATAAATTAATAAATTTGTAAATTTGTGGGTTTACATATTTCATTCGCGTACTATTTCGTTAATGTTATAGTTTATGATTTAAAGGCGAATGGTTTACTATTCCCAAATATCGTACTACTTCATTAATATTATAGTTTATAATTTACGGTTTAGTATTTAAATGATTTTATCTTACAGTCACATCCTTCATTTTTCTATTTTTGTAATAGTGCACAATTTCCATTTGCAATATACATAGTCAAATTTGCTAAATCCTTCATTTTTTCTATTTTTGTAATAGTGCACGATTTCCATTCGCAATATACATACAAATTTGCTAAATATAAGTCTCATATATATATATATATATATATAGTCAAATTTGCTAAATCAAAAAAAAAAAAATAAAAATTTAAAGACCTCATTTTGACTGACCTTGCATTCCGTGAATGCGAGGTCAGTCGAAGAAATTTTTTTTTTTTTTTTTTAAATTTTTTTTTTTCTGGAACTCGCATTCAGGGAAATACATTTTGCAATAGGTACAAAAAAAGAACAAATTTGAAAAAGGGGTATATTTTTAGAAATTTTCCTGGATTATATGCTTGACAACCAAAGAATATAAATATGGATTAGCTTCTTTATCAGGTAACTCAGCAGTAACTATTTTGTCATATGCTTCAGGAGTGAACATTTTTTAGCTTTGTTTCAGAATAATCAAGAAGTATGCATGGAGAAGACCTCTTTTATGAAATTCAACAACATGGTGTATACAACAATTTTGCCAAAGATAGTTTTCTTGAATAACTGATCCTTTAATGCTTGTGTTTTGCATGGAAGACTCGAGAAGTTAAATCTAGTCTGTTTTCTTGTTCATCTGTTGATATGAGTCTATACTCTATGCTTTATCTCTGGCCAATTCGAATTGCAGGTCATTGTTAAGAAAATGTCAGGCTTTCCATATTTCAGGACTAAAGTCATTGTATCCATATAACGGCGACGCATATCTCTTGGTCCTCCAATAAAAGATGGAGGTAGAATTATCTTTTATCCAACATTTGAAGATTGTGATTTTCCTTTAGTTATGTTATCTAATAATCCTTGATAAAGTTCAGTGCGAAGCTGTATCTGGTTATCTTGCTGACAATTAAAATCGAACCTTGAAGTTTCTATTTAATGTACATATCTCCGCATATTGTTGAAACAATCTTCCAATATGTAAAAGTAAAGACTGACCACAGATTCTAATTTGAAGCTTATGGCAATAATATTCTCTACATGAAACAGTTTTACGTTTCTTATCTTTTCTATCAGCAGCCGAAAAAATACGAAGTTTTTTCTTTAGTTAAGCTATAAGATCAAAAACATTCTTTATATGAGAAATGAAAATAATGCATGCATTTTAAAGATATACTTTTTCTCTGGATTTCTATTATTTGATTTGCATTAATCATCATATTAGGAGACTGAAGTTGTTCTCTAGGACAGGTAACATTTGTGGAATCTGCTTTTGTATATCTAGGAACTGACGCTCAATTCCCGGATGCCATCCTGGTTCTCCATTAACAAATATTAATGAGTATTGCATAGGGTCATAGCATCCATAATAATGTTTGACTATCTGAGGCTGGCCATCCTTTGTATACACTTGAATATGTTGAAATGTGTTCTGCCCATTTGCTTCAAAATCTGTCCATAAAGCTCCTACCTGTGAAACCATTGGTTTATTATGAGTGCGTTGATCAACATTCGGATTAGATTGGAGCATGATTTTGTAACTATCCAAATCTGATACATCTTGTAGGCTACGGAAGAAAGCTAAATATGGATTGACTTTTAATGTTTCAGAAAGCTTAGCCACAAGAGTGTCTTTGATTTTTTTTTGAAATTGACAGTCTATTAACTGTCTCATAATCTATGTCGAAAAAGTAAAGCTGCAAATTCTTTGGCTTTTCACCTTCAGGAGGTACAAATTGATTTATAAAATGGTACATTTGTCCTTGCACCATGATGTCTTCTAGATGACAATGGCTGTATCATCTACATGCATTCCTATCGAAGTAAATGCAAACATATTATTATAGCTCCGGACACATTTTCTGAATTCAGTTGCCTCTTCAGAATCACCAAGATATAAGAACATTAAATCTCTAGGCATTTCGTAGGAAGAAGATGAATCTCTCCAGACACACAACAAAAACCTGGTGGCTCATATTCAAATCTCTTTGCTCCACAGTATGTACAATCTGGTACTTCTCATAAAATAATAGGTTCATTAGCTATTTGCTGGAGCACATCAGCTTGCTTATTGTTAGACCATGGCTTTTGTCTTGACTTTTGAGATGAACTTTGTTCTACAACAGCAGAAATGTTAGAGAAAGAAGCAATATTCTTTGTATTAATTGAAATAATCTAACATTAAAAAAAAAGGTATGCACATATAATTATAATAATAAATAAATAATTGAAAAGAAAAAATAGAATCTTCTGCCGACTTAACTAAGTCGGCAGAAGACCCACATACATATATGTATATATGTTGGGAAGTATAGAAAGAAAATCTTCTCTTTCTCTTACCAAAAGTGACAGGAAGAAAGAAAGAAAGAGACGCAATGGAATAAGAAAGAGATAGCAAGGGAGAGGAGGAGGAAGAGAACAAAGGGAAGTAGAGAGGGTAAGGATTTAACTAGTTTTACTAGAATTTGTGAATATAACCATTGTTGAAATGAAACCATATGTTAATTCTATGTTTTGCTAGATTAGTTGATATTTTGAAGCTATGTTACTTATAACTAGAGTGGTTTGGATTTTGTTGAAAAGGATCACTAAAATATTTGAAACTAATATTTGGCAAAGAAAACTTGAAAAAATGCAGTCATGGAAGCCATGGAAGACTGCCACGATAGAGAAGAAAGTTGTTTTCCGAAATTTGCAGTTTGGTCCCTCAATTTTTACTAAATTAGAAATTTACCCCAAATTATTTACTAAAAATTTTCCTTTCACCCCTAATGTGGGAAATTATGTTATGTAATATATTCAATTGATTAGTCTAGGGGTTAAAGTTTAATAAATAATCATACTAAAAATTTATAATTATACACATCTAGATTGTATCAAGATACACTTAATTTACCAATGACTTTAAGTAATTTTGAAAGTTCTTTTAATTTAGTTCCTCAAAATTAAAAAAGAAGTTTAAAATTATTAAAGTTAGTCCAAAAGCCATATTTTATTAAAATACTTGATTGAATAATTATATTTGGACCCATAAGCTTTAATATATTTTGAGTTAGACTCTAAAAATCGATAATTATCTTCAATTAAGCCCTAAAGTCAAAAATGACTTATAGAAATCTTACAATTACATCTCATAAATTTTATATACTTATTATTCCACATAAACGGATTGATAAACAATTTGCATAGGTTTAATGAATGCAACTCCTTCAATTTAAATGAATGTTAATAGCATAATATGATTTGTAAAGCACCACCATTTATTTAGCAAACATAGCTTGGTAAAATACTTGAAATTACGAATCTTCATCTTTAGACTTTGATCTATGTTTGTATGTTCTCACGAATATAAGTCAACCCCTATCGATTGTGTTTAATTATTGCTCGATTTGAAAATTTGAATAATACCCAAACGTGAACCCCTCAATTTATTCATCCTAATGATATAATACTGTCTTAATTTTGGTGATAAGGAATTAGAGTTTTAGACTGCCAAGATTATAGTCTATGGAGTCGATTTTTGAGGTAAGTAATATTTACCCTTATATGATTGGTTTTGTAGCCCCAGCATAATTGATACTACGGTAAGTATATTTATTTTGAGTAATGTTTATAAGGTAAGTACATTCATAATTTATGTGCTCATTTTATAATGTATTATTTGTTCATTATTGCACTACGTGTTAATGAATGATTATTGTGAAGAGTTCAATGGGTCACTTGAGTGGACTTGGCTATGAGTGAGTGAATGAAATGATATACTGAGTACTCTACTTCGTAAATGTTATACCCAGTTTATCGGGAAGACAAGTGATAGACACTCTATTATGCCTTCCCGAAGTCTATAGACACTCTGTTATGCCTTGTCTACTCAAGCGAATAATAGGTAGATCTGGATCCAGTGTTGGAAAGACTTTTGTAAACCATGAGCTCCTTGATTGACATTTGTATTTGAATTATTGAACATGTCTTGTATATTGTTTCCTACACTGATTGTATACATGTTATTTATTATTGGGCTTAAATGTTATTTACTAAACACTATGTGCTTACTCTGTTATTATTTTTTCCCTTTGTTTGCAGCCGAGGACCAACAGGAGACGTTAGCATGTCCTGAGTCGAGTGTTGACCTGGGAGGGGTTATAGTGCGGACCCTAGTTACTAGAACTAGAGTTTTCTTGTTTACCATCTTAGTGTGATGTTTGTTCTTGTGTTTAGGCTCGTGTGCCTATGGACTTGTTGGAATTGTCTTGTATATCAAATCTCTGATTGTCATTTTGTTTATGATTTAGTGCTTGTACATAAGTGTGATTTGGTCATCGTGATTGTTATGGACATGGCTGACCATATGAATATATTTTTATGATTTTGTTTTGGTTGATCTTGAGGTCTAAATACAAGTATTATGGTTGTTTATTACTCTTGTATTGTGCCTTGCATGTTTGAGGTGGTCCCAAGGTACGGAGTGTCATTATCCCGTTTTGAGACCGTGACATTAATTGTAGTTGCCTTTCTCAATGAAATTTCAGGATGCACAAAGTCAGGCAATGGTTCACTTCTGTCATCAACAGAAGTAGTCATTGATTCAACATTGGTTGTACTTTCATTAGCTCTAGCATGATCCATAATCTTAGAAGGAATCTTAACTCCTGTCAGGGCTAATGTAGAAATACCCAAAACAGATTCTTGATGTCTAGCAGCCACACATTTTCGATATTGAGTTTGGCGGCGCTTCGCTCTTTTAGCATAAAGATCTTTTAAATTAGCATATTTTCTTTTAGGTGCCATGAAAAATGTATTATATTGTGATGATATTTTTTTTTAATCTTAAAAGCTTTTTCTACTACACTACTAAAGTCTAAAGTTATTAAAGCCTCAATCTAAGAAATAGCAGAAGTAGCAGATACTTGAGACTGAATGATAAGTAATGAATGTGCAATTAAATTGCTTTTGGGACCAACAATAAGAGTACCAACAAACTAAATATTTATTAAACCTTTAATCTAAGTAATAGCACAAATAGCAGATATTTGAGACTGAGTGACAGGAATAGCAACAAACTAAATATTAAGTTTGTATATTAGAAACAAATACTATGTTACCAGTAAATAGCAGTAAGCTTAAGATGATGAAAATTGAACCTTGTGTCTTAACTTTGGATTAAGTGCATCTGCAATAGATGCAGCAAAGTATAATGTACATATAGTTCGCTTAGCAAGATTTGAAGTGCTTTTCAAAGAAATAGACTTCCAAACACTATATATGTATTAAAACACATCCCTTTTATAATACAAAGCAAAACCTTAAAGAAAACATACAGAGAAGTAGCAACAAAAGCAGAACTCTTACTGTGCTTCCTGCATGCAACATAAAATATGAGCCTAATGCAAGATGCAAGACAATAGCACCAATGGTAATAGAAAATACAAAACAAATGCAAAAATAATTAATAAGATAACATCATTTATAATTTATGTGAGGTATACTAATATCTTCTGACATTACATATTTCATTGGCTTATTAAATAATCACTAAATTGAGTCTATCTATTATTTACCCGTGTAAAAGATATACATGGACTCCCGGTCCTTATTTCTATTTAATTCTTGGTGATGATCCAATTGCTCAAGAACTAGCAAATATTTGTTACTCCCATTTCATATTATGGTAGCATCAAGCATTCAATGGTCCAAATTAAAAAGCTAAATAGGATTACCTATGTCTTGTTAAAAACTTGATGAACCAAGTGGGTACGTTTTTAAGACAAATGTTATGGACGAAAATTGCAATTTTCCCTTTTAGTGTATAGTGATTCGTCTCTTCTGGTTTCGTAATTTTACTTGTGCTTAACATTTTGAATTGAAATTTCATTAATTAATTGGATGGAAAATGGCATGAGAAAGACAAGACATGGAAAAAATCAAAGACAATACAAGTGAAACAACAGTCAGCAAGACAAAGGAAGGAATAGCCAATTCACCAAAAAAAAAAACCAAAACAGTAGGGACACAGAAATGGGAGACCCATACAGGCAAAATAGCAATAGAAGAGACACTTGTGAAAAGAAATGAGAAGAGGGGCCTTGTTGGATCACTTTGAAAATTAGTATGTCCAAAACTCCGACCATCTACCGACACTGAAAGTTACTTAATATTCGGCCTTGGACCCAAAAAACAAAGTCCACTATAGTCTCCTTTCCTAAGCTATACAATTGTTAGAGGCCCCTGGATACTTAGTAGTAATTTAGTAGTGTCCTTTTGAGACCACCCCACTATGTCTTAAACCTAAGCCTCTAAGTCCAGCCTTTTAAAGAAAAAAGACGTTTCAATGACTTACAGCTTACAAATAGTTCACCAAATAAAAAACACAATTAAAAAAAGACAATGAGAGTCGAACATGAGATATATATTTGAATAATCTAATTGTCCTATTTAACTTTTAAGCCAACCGTGTTGGCTAGTCACTCCCATCAATTGGAATGATGTGGATGCCTAGTGGGTGGGGGTGGGCATTCAATTTATTTCCACCGGTGTAATCAGACTAGTGCGACAAACCAAATGGGTGTGGTTCGAACCGACATTGATAGAGACAAGTCTAGTTAACACCAAGTCGATAAGGTTAGCCCCCTTGCCCTTTGGTGCTATGGCCAAATTTTGGATTGTGATCCATCGGATCAGACTTGTTTATGACTTCGTGCAGAGCAATTGATTAGATAAGCTGCACATTACCCCGTTCCTGTGCAAGCCGATATGATTTTGTTTCCGTGTTTTTTTGTCTTTGCTACTTACATATATTAGTACCTACCCAGTACAACTTAAGAATACTTCTGGTAATTGGGCTATCATCAGGACGATGTCGTTTTGTCGTCTACTGGGTGTTAAATATTTAGTCAAGAAGAATAACATACACCATCCATTTCCAGCTCGGCTCTACAGCTACAGTTTGGCCCACAATAGAGGCCTAGTAAGAGAACCAAAGAAATAAGAACGGCCCACCTAGATTTTGAATTCTATCTAACTTGTCTGGTTAAAAAGATAAAAATGTCCTTGTGGATCTGTTAGTGGTTGATAGGCCTCACAGTCGACCACAAATCCAAGAAGTAGAAGGATCAAAACAAACTCAAAACTGTAGATGGTAGGACACTGGCGGGCTGCATCTGTATGGGCTTGTTAGGATATATAAAGATCTTTTCTGTCGGGAGGTGGATCGAAAGTGGGGAGGGAGTTGTATAATTTAATGCTTGAGGTTATCTCAACAAATGGGCGCAAAATGCTGACAACCACTTAGGACGTGGCCCATATATACAGACAGCATAGTGGACTCAAAAATAGGAAACAAAATAATGGGGGCCCATTTATTAGTATATTGAGGGCAAGTGAATCGCAAGATTTGTCTCTTCCCTTTAATTACCATGCCCCCAAATAATTAGTCCTAAAAGAGCACATACAATAAACGGATTATGTGATCCTGTCACAAAAAAAAAAAGTTGCACTGATTCCACATGCTGCATTTTTTCACCATACAAATGAGCATATTGATGCGAAACCAAGAATTAGGCCCGTAAAACAAGCATAAATCAATATTGGGCCGCTTTTACAAAGAGGACAGGGAGGGAGGGAGGAATTTTATTACAATACCGGTCAGAAACATAAAATTAGTTTTGCTTAATTCGATAAGGGAACCGAAATTTCCCATCCGAAGAAAAGAAGATTGAAAAGATAAGGGGATGTATTATTTTAGTATCATATTCCTCCATCTAATGTTTGAACCAAATGAGTCTCAAAAGTGTAGCTTAGTTTATCGATTGTGATTGATGGTTTTTTACGTATGAAAATCGTAATTTTGAGCTTCCATTATTCAACATACACATAACTTTAAATATTTTGTTACAATCGGGACTAATAAATACAATGTTACAGATGATATAACTTTTAAAACTCACAAAAAGACTACCTTGTTTTTTTACCCAGACCACCTCTATATTCTCCTTAATCCAAGTGTCGACTATCTATTGATTTTCACTAAAAATCAAGCTTATTTTCAGGTGAATACATTAAAATGCATCAATGCATTCTACAATTATTGTTGTATTTAAAAATTTTCTATAATAAAATTTAATATTTTTTTATATTTTCGATCGCTAAAATAAAAAATATCAATTTGTTATTATATTTTATTTTTTTCTAGTTCTTTTATAATTCTTGAATATCAAAATTAAATATATGAAAATTAAAATAAAATACTAAAAATATTTCAGTCATTTAACTAAAATTTTAATATTTTTAAATAATAAATAATGTGAATAAGACAAAGTATACTTAATCTAAAAAAAAAAAACATGTGTAACCGGCACCTATTCTCTCTCCACGGGCGGCAAAAGTTGTCCATTGGCTCCTGTTGGGTAGCATCGTACACTTCAGTTTTATCCATTGCCTTCCCAACTTTTCATGCACGCATTAATTAGGTAGCAATTTTTACTATAAAAATTCGTGGAGCACTTCATAATTTTCCGTTTTCTGAACGTCTATGCCCATTATGTGTTCTCAAATCCTTCTAACCCCAACCCCCAAAGAGCACCAATTTCTAAATCTTGAGGAAACGATCCTCAATCCACAACAATGCTTTACTCAATTCCTTCTTATAACATCACAAAACATAACTGTTAACGAGCACAGTAACAGAACATTTTTTTCCCCCCAATTTCCTTTACTTCTAGAGAAAGGGGATAGGTTGGAACAGAAACAGACAGCAAGAACATGAAATGATATTGAAGAACAAGTACCGACTACCACTTGGACAATGCTGGCTCAGACATCAGCATTTGGGATAACGTATAATATATCACTCCCATCTTCTCATGAATGGAAAATCACATAATGGAAAGCTCTAGTAGACTAGTAGATGTTGAAGCTTAACTAGTAAAAAGGTAAATTTTGTATTAGTACACACTATAGTATCTAGGCAACGTATGGGGATACCTAGAACACAACCCACCCACAGCCGACAACACAAAAATACAATCTAGTTACTAAACACAAAGCTGGTCCTTGCAATAAAATACTTCTATGTAAAGTTCAAATGCTGATGTTGCCACAAAAATAGAAGCAAGGTAGGTTATAAGGAGCAGCCAATCACCCATGTCTTCTACTCAAATGCATCATCATCGTCATCTGGGAGTGGTTGACTAGCTGCTTGTGCAAGCTCAGCCTCATGCCTGAAAAGACACAAGAAAATCAGACTATAATTCAAAATGGAATAGTGAATTCTAACTTAATGCATTGAAGAAAAGATCCTAGGTATCTGAAAGCAGAGATTCTTCTCATATTATGTGTAACCAACAGAATTCTAGTCATATTACTTGTAACCAAAATATCCACACAGAATAACTATGGACCTCCAAGTAAGTGACACTAATTTGCTACCAAGCAAACACATTCGAGCTTGTTGCAGCAATCATTTTTCCCAAGAAATAAGTTAAAGTCTATGAAATGAAGATAATACACTACATATGATACAGCATTGACACAAGTACCACTCTATATTGACCAACAAAAAGTACTTCCAACTACATATGAATGGATGCACCATAAACAAACCAACACATATTAAAACAAATCCAATAGTCAAAAGAATACAAAATCCCCATCCATTTAATTTAATGAGTTAGAAAATTGAGCAGAAAAATAAAAGTAAACCTGAAGTAAATTTAGTGTACACTCAACACCTCACCCATGCGCTGTCAGAAGAAGAAACTAAACCAAAGTCAACAGAACTATGATTGTAGTTCCTCAGAGGAACAGCATATGGGGTTAATTATTCATACAGGTTACCAAGTTTCAAGTTTTCCAACTTAGACTAGATCCTTTTATAGTAGCATAACATCAGAAACCAGACAATTCACAAATAAAAGAAGCCTCTGATCAATTCATCACTAGGCCATAAAGGAAGCAATGCCTTAAAGGATGTCTTAATAATAGAATAATCAGATAAGCAAAGAAAGAAAAAGATTAAGCTTTAAAAAAAAATTCTTACAGTTGCTGTGCAGCCAAATCTATTTGCACTTCAGGGGGAGCAAGGGCAGGTGATTCCACGAAATGAAGATTGGGATCCCTGACATAGGGCAACAACGTAAGCTTAAAATGATACCACAGTTTCTTCATGATTACAGAGACAATGAAACATAAAAATACAATTCTTTGTTACCCAGCAAGCTTCCTGGCAAGGTATAAGAAAGGCTTTTCAAAATTGTAGTTGCTCTTTGCAGAAATCTCATAGTACTGCAAATTTTTCTTCCGGTGGAATGTAACTTGTTTGGCCTTCACCTGCCTATTCTTGACATCAACTTTGTTTCCGCAAAGAACGATAGGAATATTTTCACAAACCCTGTCAGATTCGGAAAATATTAGTTCATATTCTACATCCTGGGTTAAACAAACCTAGAAGACAAATATCTAATGAGAGAAATCTAAGAAAAACAAAAACCAAGAATATATTGGCAAACCTGCAGAGATCTCGATGCCATGTGGGCACATTCTTGTAGGTCAGACGTGCAGTGACATCAAACATTATAATAGCACATTGACCATGGATGCTGCATGTCATATAACAAAGTTCAGTATGGGAGAGATCAACCATGAAGGAAATGGCAGTAAGGTCAAGTACAATTATTTAAAATAACAGGCAACCAAAAGGACATCAATAGAATGAGCAATGCACCAACTAAAAAAAAAAAAAAAAAAAAAAAAGAAGAAGAAAAGCTTTTGTACTTTGTCATTTACTGTGCTATAGTCTGATTTCAATGGATTTACATCAAAATATAGGGGGGCAACAATCCAGTATATTTTCATGGAATATTTTGTGAGGTCCTGGATCTAAGATCTCTTAAAACAGGCTTTGAGAATTAATTCCCGTCCAGTGTAACACAGACATGTTATACTCTTCTAGCTAATTACGAGAAAAACAGCTAAAGAGTTCCATGCTTCTGTGCCAGGGGCTCTCTGCTATGGTAAATTCAGAAGCTATACAATGTATATACCAGTGAACTATTAGCCCTACAGATCAGTAATGAATGTAAAGAACAGAACCTATTTCTGTAATAGAGTGTGCATTTATAAGTCAGGAGAATGGTGAATTGACTCTGACCCTTCACCCTTATCAATATGACATATGAGAAAAGAGACCACCCATGTGAAGATATAAAATCCTTGTACAGGGGATCCTTATTGGATATACAGTAAGTGTATTAATGCCAAAAACATTGAATAGCTCAAAGAGATTACATTCCAATTTGATAATCATCTCAGAACATGTAAAAACAAAACCAAGAAAATTAACTTACTAGTAGCCATCTCGAAGACCACCAAATTTCTCCTGCCCTGCAGTATCCCAGCAGTAGAAACGGATTTTCCCACAATTTGTGAAGAAATCCAATGGGTGTTAACCTCGACTCCTATTGTTGCTGTTGATAAACACACACTCAAGTAAGTGAAAATTGTAACCACATAGAGACAAAACAATAACTTGCATTGAAAGTTAAAAACAAACTAGAATCCCAAGAAATTGGTAAAAAGGTCGAACTACATACGTTCATATTTCTTCTCGAATTCACCCGTCAAATGCCTCTTGACAAAGGTAGTTTTACCTGCATAATTTTAAACCCATTACAATCTTCCATAAGAGTATAACCCAAATTTCAAAAAAACATTACTTTCCTTTTTCTATCATATCATATTATATATTTTTATTACGAGCTGCTTTAATTCTTTTAAAAACCAACAATTTTAACTTAACCCCCAAGTATAAGCATAAGCATAAGCATAAGCCAAGTTCAGTAAATTGAGCAACCAAATTTATAATATAGGATACCAGTTCCGCCATCACCGACAATCACCAGCTTAAAGCTAGGGTATTCCACAGTCTGCTGATTTGGCAACGCCTGCAAGATCACCCAAACAATTCATAAGGAGAATTCAGGAGACCCAAAAAAATAAAAAAATAAAAAAATAAAAAAATCAGACAATTCATATGACACAAACGAATGCATTTCTCTATTTCTTTCAAATCCAAAAACTTAACGAACAGATCCTTAATAATTGCAAAATACGAAAGTCCTAAATTAATTAAAAAAAAAAACCTAAATAGATCGATTGATTCGGCATTTGAAAATCAAACAAATTAGGAAAGAAAAAAAAATAAGAAGAGAGATTTACCATCGGAAAAATGAAGTGGATGAGATGAAGAGAGGAGAGGAGAGGAGAGGAGCGGCAAAGGGAGCGGGCGGCGAGGACAGGGTTTTATATTATAAGAGGCAAAAAGAAGAAAAATATTAGCGTAAATTCTACTTTAGTCTGGCTGGCTTTAAGTATACGCGACCCTGCCTAATGCCTGTCTACAAACAAGTGGTGTGCTTTTTGAATTTCAAATACTTTCGACTTCTCCGTCTTCCTTTCTTTTAAGGGCTGGGCTGGGCTCGTCTCAAACGATAAGGACTTTGGTTGGCCCAAGGAATTATCAATCTTAATAATGATTTAATCAAAAAAATAATCTATTACATCCCTCACATCTGAAACAAACAATAATTCGTGCGTCTCGCATTTTAAATGATATAAATTCGTTTCTTTATCTTTCTAGCTATCACGCTATTTATTATATTTGTGTACAAATTTTTTTATTTTGTAAATATTTGTGTACAAAATTTTTATTATCATTTCTTTTACAAATGATAAAAGAAGCTGTTATATAAATATATATACCCTCGTTACAAAGTAGCAGCAAACTACACTCCTGCTCCTGGAAAAAATATAGCAAAAAATATTTTGTGATTATTTTAGTTAACACATATTAACTCATAAGACATCCACTTGCTCTTCGAATTGTTTATTTATTTATTTTAGTTAATATGTTAACCCAACTCCTACTCTTAAGCCTTTTTTTTTTTTTTTTTTTGGCAATAATTGCACAAATTTTGAGTACAGCGGGACCGACCATGTTTATTCAAACAAGTAATGAAGACAAATCAAAGCTGACCAATATTTGTCAATTGTAGTCATTTGAATCTATAAAACTTATACACTAAGAGAATTTAATGATACTTATATATTTTTAATGTTTATATTATATACATATTTTAAATTTATAATATTTATTATATAAATATTTAAAATATAACAGTATAATAAATTTGGCATATGTTAATGCATTCAAAAGAATCAAAACAGAGACATTACACCACGCTATATACTTCATAACATGTGTGTATTTACTTACGTATACATAAGCATTTACTTGAGAAAATCGTACGTAGTAAATAAGTGCATGCTTATATGTTCGATCTAGATAATCATACATCAGTTATTGATTATCCACTTTTAATAACGAGTTCCATTAATTACAATATAAAAAAATATATATATATCAACGCCGACAGATTTCTACTTAAACTTCGAAATCAGAGGCGAGCCTGGAGGCGATTTCGGCAGAGTGATACATGACGTCATGAAAAGTGGATGACTCAGTCGTCATCATCCGGAGCTGCCTTGCCTTTTCCGCCGTGAATTTACCAGGAGCCAACCGAGATTTCGCCGCCGGTTTAGGATCCGAATTTTTACTAGTAGTAGTAGTAGTAGTAGATAAGTCGGTTTTCCTGTAATCAGTGTCAATGTAGTCCGGCTCAGCAGACCAGCCGAAGAGTGGGGACCACCAGTTGGAAGAAGAACTCCTCCGGCTGTCCACGTTAGATTTCCGGTGACCGGTACTAGCACAGGCTCTAACTCCGATCGGACGGATCGGTAATATACTAGTCGCCATTTTTTAAAATCAGTGTATATATGCAGAGAGAGAGAAGTTGTGTGTTTTTTGGAAGGTGTATTTGTGTGTGTTTTGAAGGCGAAGGAAGTAGTTTTGGGGGTATGGTGGAGTTGGGGAAAAGGGGTGCTTTATAATAGGGAGGAGTGGATAAGATGCATACGTGGAGGTAGAGCGAGTGACGCGGGTCTGCCTGTCTGACCGTCTGACTTTTACTTTTGCATACTTTTTAACCGTTTGTGCCGGTATTCAAGCTGCGTTTGCGGACTGAATTGTGAGACGAAATTACCCTCTGTTTGGCAGGACCGGATAGGAAGTTTATGAGCTGGCTAAGATTTACAATGAGTTTGGGAGTTTAGAATGGAAAAGAAAGGCAGGGAAAGTTCAAATTAGGAAAGAAAAGAAAAGAAGAGAAGGGATTGTAATTTTTTTTTTATTGTGTTTGAATAGGTGGATTTAATTTGAAAGAAATATTTGAAATGCATGAATTTGAAATGATATAAAATTTGGGTAAATTTCAAATCTACTCATTTAAGTATCAAAATTATATTCCCATTTGTTAGTGAATTTTAAATTCACAACTAAATCAATTACGTTGTTTGAATAACTTATTATATATTAAGATCTCAAATCAAATCTATTTAAATCCTTTCATCCAAACACAATCTTTATGTTGTTTTTGGAGTTTGGGGAAGAAAATGAATGAATTTACCAGTTTATCATTTTTTGTTAAATATTTTGTTATATATTTAGTGGATAAAAATTGACATTATAAAAAGTTGTAAGAACAACTTTAACTTTCCTTCAATTTCTCTCTAGATTTGGAAGGAAAACTTTTAAAGTTATTTATCCCTCCATTTCCGTCCAAATCTTTTATTTTCTTTTCCCATAAAACTCCCAAACAAACGAAAACACTACATTTTCCCTCTCTTTCTTTTATTTTCTATCCAAATACAATTCCCAAACTAATCCTTAGGGTACCCTATTTTTAAAAAGAAAATATAAGCAATAGGTGTTTGGTTCACATTCGAAAATCGGAATTTGAATAAGAATCATAAAATTTACTATTCATATGGGTTTATATAATTTCCTTTTACTTATTTGGTTTTAATGAGGAATTAGTTTTATTTTATTGATTAGTTAGTAAATTTTGAAACTTATGCAATGAAAGTGAATATTTTTTAATCAGTTTATTTACTTTCATTCCTATAAAATCATTTTTATGAGGGAAAATCGCTGAAATAGTTCCTCAACTTTTGCACTTTAGCCAAAATAGTCCCTCAACTTTTTTTGTAGCCAGAATGGTCCTCCAACTTTTATTTTTTAGTCAAAATAGTCCTTTCGTCTGAAATTTATTAAAAAAAAAAAATTTTATGGTGACTACACCATAAAAGGACTTTTTTGGCTAAAAAATAAAAGTTAAAGGACTATTCTGGCTATAAAAAAAAGTTGAAGGACTATTCTGGCTAAAAAGAAAGTTGAGGGACTATTCTGGCTAAAGTGCAAAAGTTGAGGGACTATTTTGGCGATTTTCCCTTTTTATAATGATTAACTAAATAATATATATGAGTTTCATTAACCTTAATTTTCATTTTTCTCTCGTACTCATAAACCAAATGCCCTATTAAATCAGGGAAAAACTTAGGTAGACCTGGTCTTTAGCCCCACTTGTAAACTTTGTGGTGTAGATTAAATGTTATGAAATCTATAACATAAACTAATGTTCTATAAGCAAGATTCTATAAGATTTAATTTTGATCACAAGATCTACAGGTAAAGCCAAAAATCGAATCTACGTACCAAATACCTATTAAATATAACATGGGGAGAAACCCTCACGTTCTCCCTGAATATTTTATACTATTTTATACATTCTCCCAATTAGAACTTATCCGAGAAAGTTATAACCTGTAGTTGACTTTCAATATACCATATACAATATACGATGCTGCTACTACGCTTTTACAAATGGTCCATTTGGATAATTCATCGACTAATTCTACAATCTTATTAAAGCGTCGTAGCTTGGATTGCAATTCAGTCATTTACCTTTGGATTATAATCATTACGACTTTAAAATATACGGTAAAAATAAGACTAACGTTCTAGGTACATTTTTTTACATACTTTTTTTTATCTTACATAAATTACATATCAAAAAATAAAAATATTATATAAAATAATATTATAAATAATAACTATCAAAACGAACCGTACTCTACCAAAAAAAGTATAATATATTAATTTTATAGCTTCCTACATCTTCAATTATTCATTCTGTATTAATGGTGTTACATGCATTCCGGCAATCCTCTATCTCAAATTAGCAAGGATGACCAATTTAATGGGAATATTGAAAAAAAAAAAAAAAAAAAACTAGTGAAATATTACCAAAAGAAAAATCATTTAAATCACAGCAAAATATTAAGTTAGCGAAACTACCATTAACGTGCAAAACTTGGCTAATAGCACCAAACACGCCCACGTTTTTATAAAATTTGAAACGAAACAGTGGTCTCCGAGAGGTTTCGGTTTTGGAGGTACATGGTGGGAAAGGAAGAGACGTGGATGCTGCGTGTCTGCTGTCGATATTGGGCCGATGACAAAATAGTGCCGGCCTTGTCCGTTTCATCGGGGAAAGCGTGATGAAATTGAAGAAAAAGTTCCATGTGTTGAATGGCATATTCTGCTGGCCTGGTCCACACCCAAATCATGTGAAAGTGTGAATGATTTTGACCTTTTTGTTGCCCTGTCTTTCTTACGCCTAGTGTCGATCATGTCTTATAAGAACTGGATCAAGGATAATGGAAAAGCGAGTAGATTGGGCTACGGACCTTAGAGTCAGATTTCTGAGCTAGGGAAGGCATTTGAGAATCTTATACAATACCTGAATATTGATAGTGGGTCTTATGAGTTATGAGCCCAACTGCAAGGACATAATAATAAAATCATGATCCTATAAAAAAATTAGCTGAGCAACAATAGAAACAAGAATGATATTTAAAAAAAATTCGCATAGCTTGTTTTGCATCCCAGTCAAAGCTTTATCAGCATTATCAAAAATGGCCAAGGAAATAGAAATGAAATTATAATCCATGAATCTCTAGCTGTTTGCATGCTAAAAATTTCAATATGGAATGCGTGAAGACTTATTAGGAAATAAAAAGGGCCTGCAAGGCTCGGAAGTTGTTGCTGTAAGAGAAAATCAAAGATTGGATCCTAAATCCCATCAGTTGCAGTCCTTGAAGTAACTTGGTGTGATCCTAGAAAACAGCAACCTTAAGGAAGGGGACGTTCATAAAGAGGCAGAGCTCCCAAAGCATCCCGTTCTGCCCTCTCCCTCTTTACCTGCCAAACTCATAAATTCAGTAATAAAATTAGTTCATGAAAAATGAAACTGAAATATTGCGGGATACTTTTTTTTTTCTTTCACAAATGGCAGAATCAGTATGCATTTATATAATAAAGAAATATTGCGGGATACGCTATGTGATGGACAGATGTTATTCATACTAACTAGTAAGCTGCCAGAAACAAATTAGTAAAACTGGTGCCCATTGATATCGATGACTATGATGTGAAAAATGATTAACTAGCAACTGTCTGGCGTAAATTAACTTGATTCGCATCCGAATCAATTAATGCTTCTATTGAAAACTAAATCTCCTCTTTCTTGCACTCATTTGTAACCAGTGCAGAATAAACTATACAATAATATCCAACACTGTTGAAGATATAATTAGAGAATCTCAGTAGTGTTATGTTCAAGCCATCAGAAAATACAAAAATACGTCCGAAGGAGATGTAAACATAAATGATATACATCATCAAAATGCCTCGAGGAACGAAAATGAAAATGATATACACTGAGAGAGCAGAAAACTGGAATCAAATTATGCAAATTAGCTTTCAAAGAACAACTAAGCACAACTAGTCTCCTCTATCAATTATATCTAGACTGAGAGGACGTAAAGTTCACCAACTTTCCATAATAAAACTAGTTAATGGTGATATCTACACAGCTGCCAAGTAAAGTGATTCATTTACTTTGGACAACGGACTCTAAAAGTAAAACTTCATACAATTTGTTTTATGCTTTGCCATATCAAGCTCATAAATGCAAAACCACCCCCTCCCCTGCCCCACACACTATACACAACTACAAAAAGGAATACGTCAGGGGCCAGCGGTACTGTGTGAGTACACATCCGCAAGTATCTATCTAGGCAACAGACTTCTATACTCTCCATTGTAAATGATGAGATATATGAAACGTGATGATTGAGCAAAGCAGGGTGATTATTAACAACAATGATCCATCAAAAGAAAATTAGACTATCATTCACCAACAATAAATGGAGATGATTAAATATATGTATATAAAAACTAACCAAATAACATGATCGATGGAAGAAAAATTAAGATATTTAGCTTATCAGTACTCGAGCACCTACAATAAGATTTTATCATCTGTCATGCACATGTTATTCAACTATAACGAGCCTCCTTGTTGTAAAGCGCTAAAGATGTTGTACAAATAGGATTGAAGTACACGTGCCTTTCAACAGAATAACTAGGTTTTTACATACCTAAGAATGTTGGGGGTCATCGAAAAGGTAGTTTATTTTCAATTATTTTTTCTAGATGATAACCAGGTGACGTGAGACTTCTTCGTAGTGTAGTCTAATAAACAAATACTTTCTTTATGATATGCAAGCCTGTTGTCTAACTTGTGTGACACCATCACACAAAATGAGGACGACTGGCTAGGCATAATACACTAAGCTTGTGGTGAACTTAAGAACCTAAACGTGAGTTCTAACGCCTCCCGTTCTCCTTCTTACACCCTTTCCTCCAACACCGATAAAGAAACAAATGATGCAAATTAACTAGTGATCTCAAACACCCATTTTCACTAGTTAAAAGCACCTGCTTTTAGCACAAACAAAACCACTAAATTTCAAAAACCAATTCACAGATGGGCATCAAATAAAGTTTTTTTTTTTTTTTTACCAGAGCCAGCATGTCTTTGAGATAGCTCCTGAACGGCGTCTGCTGCGCCTGCATTTACAAACAATTTAACACTTATATTTCCACATTTCTTTATTTCAACAATCCAAATAAAATTCAGAGGGAAAGGCAACAATTCATCGAAACCTGGAGGTGTTCGGGAAGGTACTGATGCTTCATGGAGAGATCCATAGCCCGCAAGATTCGCTGATTGCGAGCATCGACAACTTCTCGAGGCAGCCGTCTCAGAGCTTCCTTGACTGTTTATCCATGTCCTCCATCGGATCATAAAGATCTTCAAACCTCAATCCTACAACATCCATTCATTTCATTTCATTTCATTTCATTTCCCCCAATTTTTTTATTTTATTAAATACTATCATTATTTAAATTTAAAGAAGAAAAAAAAACTATAATAAAATTAAAGCCCTAATAAATTGAGAAAGGAAAAGAGAAGAAAAAAAACGAACCGTAGTTGCGGAGGCGGGTAGATACAGCTTTCATGTGCATAGCAGCAAAGGGGTTCGTCTTCACATTGAGGATCTTTGCCACATCAAGACGATTTCGTCGTCAAAGCCATTTTCAGTTTCGGAGATTCTAAGGTCGGGTGATTTTGCTGCGTAATATGATGGTGATGATATGCAGGATGATCCGATGATTAGGGACCGTATGTTGGACTTGTTGGGCTTTTTTTCATGTGTGATTTTTATGATCCATCTGACGGCCCAATTAGCAGAGGTCAACTCTTTTTTTCTTTGCTAATTTAGCCCTTCCTAAATTATTTTTACTAATCTGGCCACCTATTATTCTGTGTTTTCTTTTAAATAAATAAATATTGAATCGTAGTTTTTATTTTTTCATACTACCTTTTAGGCTTTTACTTTATTCCCCAAAATTGGATGGGTGCTTTTATTGTGTTTGCTTGAAATGAAAATAGGAGAGATAGAGATATTTCTTTCTTTCTTTCTTTCTTTCTTTCTTTCTTTCTTTCTTTAATTTTTTGTCCTTTCTTAGTTTGTGAGTACATTATATTAGTTGATTTCATTTGTATAAAAAGATTGGGGGACAAGACCTTAAAAAAAAAAAAAAAAATGGGGGAGGCAAGTCGGGCTAAGATGGAATGAATATTTCAAAGGCCCAACAGGCTAAGCTCTAGAGCGATTGTAAACTTGCTGATATTGGGCTTCAAACACTCCGTGATAAAGACAAAGTAAGACCTTTGGGTATCTGGAATTCTTTTTGCAGATATTCGAATTTAGGGAAATGTTTTTTTGAGTACTTCAGTGTTAAAATTTAATTTATATTATACAAGTTTATAAATGAAGTCAAAAATTAAATTTATATTTGCCAATGCATTAAAGAGATTATTTTGTCCGATAAATTCAACGAGGAATAGATTTACCTCAAACTTAAATTTGTTATTCCTGATTTATGAACACTTCAATTTTATTGTCTTATAGTGTCATGTATTAATCTCTTATCTAACTGCTCTATATTTAACATATGTACTTTAATACGATAAAAAAATAAGACAAAAAGGTCTCTAAAAATTTATGAATCATTTGCCTCACATTAATTCAGACATTTACTTCTTAGGAAAGGCCTTCTCTAAAATAAACGTATATAGTATAGTATTTTTGTTCAAATACTTTATTGAATGTGCAGTTTTTGATTGGGGAAAAACTTGCTAAAATTTGAGGCAAAATAGTACAGCATGCTTGAATACCTCCACCACTAACTAAAAAGCAAAGCCTTTCTTCTGTACAAACCCCACATAGGAAGAAGAAGCACGTTTGAGTCTATCCATTGTCGAAAATTTGGCCACAGAACTTTTAGACCAAAAAAATAAAAATAAAAATAAAAATTAACAAGGCTAGTCCGTTACAGTAGTAGATTGTATATTAGGGAAATATTTACGATTTTTAATTTTAGTTATAAAATTTATAACGTAAATTAAATAATATGAATAAAATTTAAAATTTAATTATCAAACGTAAAGTTTAAAATCTGAGTCAAAATATTTTTTATTGTATATAAACACTAGACACGGCTTTCCCAAAGATTTTGGAAGTTATGTATGGTCTATATTTCAGCCATGTGGTCCTTGATGATATAACACCTAATTGTTTACCATATAAAGGGAAAAAAGAAAATCCAAAATTTCATAGATGATAAGCATCTCCTCTGCAAACGATTTTCTACTAAAGGCTAATCTTCTATTCCTATTCCTTTCGTAGGGTCCAAACGGCCAAACAGAGATGACAACTAGAAACCACAATTAAATGTCCCGCTGCTTCATGAATTGAGAACTCTCAGCTGCCTCAAAAACTTGTAAATTAACCACACAAATAAATGTTCTTTTTATAAGTAGGAAAAATATAATACCAAATCGGGACAAATTGAGAGGATAGGATGAGGAAAAAATGCATCAACAATTTGTTCTTATATAAGCAATTCTTTGGATAAAGATTTTAATAATTGTGGTGTCAGTATTACCGGGACCAAATTGATCCAATAAAAAAAAGTCCAAAAATCAAATTGTCTCAATATAGTATTGATGGACCAATACTGAATGGTAAGAAAGCATGGGACCATTTGTGTCATTTGCTATTACCAAAAAGGAAAAAAAGAAACAAAGTTGTGTCATTTGCTCTTTAGAAAATGAATTCTTAGTAGATGAATGATGTGGAGGATTTAGTTCCCGCGCATGATTGAGAAGACAAGTGCTTGGGTTGGACCGACTTCTTGAACCCAATCTGTGGGCTTCATATCTTTGGTTTTTTCAAAGAAAGCAAAATCTTCTATTCAGAATAATAGTACCATGATATTGGACCAAGAAAATCAGCAGCCGGTGGTCCGGGACCCTATCTAGATTCTAGATATCGATCATCATCCACTTATCCTTAATCCTCCATCAATATCTATTTATAAGACTATAATATAATGTTATCCCACGTTTCGTACGCGGGAATGACCTATAATGAAAAGGTCATTTCAGGTAAAATGTCGTTCAATTTGAAATAGATAAGAATATTTATTTTCATTGCATGTCTAGTAACTAAAGTCAGAATGGATTGATTATTATTTTTAGAAAGGATTTTATATTAATTTAACTTACATGTTCCTAATTTGTTTTTAGAAATATAACAAATTTTTATTTTGTTGTTTAGTTCATTTATTAACATTTTTATGGGTGTGATAAAATTTAAAATTTTGTGTTAAAGATACAAATTTTTTAAAAAGTGGATAGATTTTTTATTTTTTGCATTCAAATACATATTCAATAGTAAAATTTTGCTAATCTTAATTAATACTATATTTATTTTAAAAAGTTTATATTCATTACAATGAGATAGCTTTAAAAAATAAATTATTGATCACAATACTAAATTGTGTTTTAATTAATTAATTATTTATTTAATTTCCATGTAATTATGTTTGTTTGTTTGTTAATATTATACTCGGCTTCAAATTTAAAAATAAGGGGATAAAATTGAATTATATAATATCTTTTTTTAAATTGGACTTGAAATAAATTTTTCTCAATTTTTTTGTGAGAAATGATGTTATGAGCTTTTCGACTTATAACGGTCATATCAAACATAAAATAAAAAATATAAATTTTTTTTTTTTTTAAATTTTCTAAGTCATTCTCAGCATTCCAAAAGATTATGCAATCTGCTCTTATACACATCTCGTGAAAACTCCCGGGCCTGGCTGCCTTTGCCTATATTATAAAGTCATTGACCCGCGGGAATTGCATGTGATTCAAATAAAATGGGTTAAAACAGAATATGAATGCAGAAAATGCATTACAATCTGTTTTACTTATATTGTCATAATTTAAATATTTTGGTTAATACATCAAGTTTTTAAAATTTAATGTTATTAAATTTTTTAAGTTTTCAAAAAATTTAATTTATATATATTAATATTTGATATAAATTTTAATTTTATAAAAATTTGCATTAAAATAAATTATACATATATATATATATATGAATTTTTCATTACAAAAATTGATATGTTTAACTAAAAAAAAGATTAAACTTAAAATAAGTGAGACTGAGTGAGTAATAAATGGCATATGACCTTTTATCGTTTTTGTCCAAATTAATCTTTTTATAACAACAAAATGTAGGTTAGAAGGTAAGACAGCTTCTTTTGTGGTTTATTAAATAGGAATTCGAATCATTAAATAATAGAATATGAGAAAAAAATTTTAGGTGAAAAAGACCTTTACTTTTCCACTTTATTTTTTTCATCTCAGTCTCTCAGAAAGAGAGATAAGGTTAAAGTCATGTCAAAATATTATTGCACGCAGAGGAAATTTTCAACTCAAGACACCCAGTTGAACCTCAAATACTAAGAAAATATTTAAATGGAAGTAATTTTTTGTTCGTTTATAAATTTTGTAATGTGAATTAAATTTTATAACAAGATTTTTTAAAATTTAAATGTAACCATAAAATTGATAAATATAGTTAAACACCAGATATATTTAAATACTTGCCTAAGTCTATAACGTTCAAAAGGGAAAAGGATTTGATGGGTTTCAATTTAGTTAATAGAGGCGGCTTTGGACCAAAGGAAGGAAAAATATTTTGTTAGAGACTTTTTACTGGGGAGTTTCACTTTTTGATCATTAAATTGATAATAAAACGAGAGATTTTTTATTTTATTATTATTCTGACGGTGAAAAATGAGACTATGCAATATAGAATCTCTAACCAAATGTGACTTGGAAGTAAAACGTAGGTAAAGTGACTACACGACCATTCAACCAACGCTCATTCTTTTTGTTTTAAAAATCAAAGGCCTAAACTTTCTTGAGAAGAATCTATAATCATTATTGAAACTGGTTATTCTCTCGTTATTGGGTAATTTTTTTTAATCACTTCAGAGTGACAAACACAATCATTAATTCATCTATAAATTAAGATATTATGTCTAAATTGCAGAGATTTCTTACTTAATAAATAATTTAATAGTTAGTACTAATCACCTCCAAGTAATTAGAAAAAAAAAATTTCCATTTACCAATCCTTTCAGTTTTCATAAGTACTTCCCAATATTCAATTTTTTCTTCATATAAATTAATGAAGAGTAGTATTACTCGTACCAACAAATATGTAGAAAATACTTTAATTACTAAAGTAACGAAAATAATTCATTGTTTACATTTGAGATTATTTGAGGTATCAATCATTATCTTAATTAGATATGCAAAGGTGCAACTTAATTAAGCTCTAAAAGCTCCATTTTGTCACCCCCCTCCAAAAAAAAAAAACGAAAAAAATAGGCTTTTACCTGCGCCAGTCACACAATAATATATGTCTTGTAGTTAGTAGTGTATCGGTTTCCAATTATTTTTGTTCCATAATTTGTGAATTTCTTTTTCTTCTTAAAACACCAGCACTTATGTTTTTACCTAATTGGCTCAGTATCTAACAAAATAGAGAGTTGATAATACCTACAATATTACAAAGATAATTAATGATCTAGTTAACTGTGTCGTCTATGAAATTATAGACTGTGATGTTATTTTCCTAATTGCACTTGATTAGATTTGTAAGGATATTTTTATTTTGGTAAGAGCAATAATTGGACATATTCAGTAGTTGTTTCGCATCCAATAAAATTTTTTTATTTAGAGTGAAGGGTCCGTATTTTTAAAAAAATAACGGAATCATCTTATTCAGAAAAATAAATCATTCACTCTAAATGAAAGACTTCCAAATATTCAATAATTACTGCTGGCCAAGACAAAATATCTCATGCTTAATTAAAAAAGGATAATCATCATCATGATCTTTTATGCTTTTAGTTTCCCCTTTACTTAGATTAGCGAAATTGCTTAGGAGTTTCACATTCATTGGTAGATGATCTAGTCAAATTAATTAAAGCAAGGAGTCTAGCACAGCTAAGAACTACAATGAACATGATAAACGTACTTAGAATACTTTTGCTATAGTATTATTGTGCATGTTCCTCGTTTCAATTTTTAACCGTGATTAAGGGTTACTTGGGGAGTTTAGAAGAGAAGAGAAAAGAATGAAAAACTTAAGTTACGAGGGAAAGAAGAGAAGAGAGGGATTCTAATCTTGTTTAAGAATGTCGGGAAGAATTTGGATACATAGATTATTAAAACTTAGGACTCTAGTATTTTAAGATCAAAGTGAGTATTTTTTAAAGAATTAAAAACTACCGTCAACTTTCTCTCCAACTCATTCCAATGTAAAGTGACAAAATTTTGGTTCTAAATTCTTCCAAATCAATCCATTTTTTTTTTTTCTTTTACTCAAAAACTACCAAATGAAGAAAACATCCTCTTTCTTTCCATTTTCCTTCTTTTCTTTCCAAGAGTAACAACCACCAAACATAGCCTAAAGGTTTTCGAGATGCTAAAGAAGTCTTACATTATATAAAGGCAAAAGGCTAGTCTTTTAGGGAAGAAAAATATTATACTGTAGTACAAAATATCCATTTAAAAGTTTAAAATGTAGACTATATAGTTTCACACATGCAGCACATTTTTTTTTTTTTAATTGATTGGAAGACATGTAGTACATTTAAATATATGCATTTAATGGGTATGGACCGTATGGTGTCATCTCAAGTTCACAACTTAATTGACACATGCACTACATTGATTATAACATTTCCACTCCTTAGATTATCAAAATTTTCAATCATTGAAATTTACCCCAAATTTGCATTTTTGCACCCGAATTTTATCCACAAAAGCTTTACCATTATCTTATTAAAATGAAAATTTAGTAGCATAAGAATAGAAAGTATTTCAAAAAGCTTCACAGTAAATACAATAAAAAAAATATTTAGGTAGATTCGATTTTTAGTCCTATCTATAAACAATACTTATGATCAGGATTTAATTTTATAAAATCTTACTTACATCAATTGATGTCATATATTCCATAAGATTTAATCCATATCACAGAATTTACAAGTAAAGACAAAAATCAAATCTACTTAAATATTTACCATACAATAGTGCTTGTCGCCATTTGTTCTTTTACCTGCACCAATCATCATAAAAGTTAGGATTAATCTTATATACTCGTTGGTGTAAAAATATTTTTGCGTCATCGGGTTTATATGCATGCCACGTATGCATAACTAACTTTTGAAATTTAATAATGCACAAGTGGCATGCATTCAAATCCAATAGTGTAAAAAAATTTATACACGACGGTGTATGAAAGATTTACTCTAAAAGTTACCTCTTTAACCTGCAAAGTAAGTCTTGACTACTCACTCCATATTGCAGAGTGAATATGACAGTCGTTGAGATGACTGAAAAGTAAATGTGGAGTGAGTAGCAAGAATTTTTTCTAATCTCCAAGTCCTAACTCTCTGGTGTTGTACTATATATTTCAATTAAAAGCACATCTATATAAAATGATAAAGTGATAAAAGTTATTAATGTATTATTAAATTTGAAAAAAAAATGAACGAAATTCGACAAAAAATTTAAAATAAAAAATTTATGATTCAATATGATTTTGTCACGTAAAGTGATTTGAACAAGTGAATGACAATTAAAAGAAAACCCCAAGTGTAATATGGCTCAATGATTAACCAATTCGCGGGGCCATTATTAAATTGGAGCTTCAGAATGATTCCATTTATTTATTTATTTTTGCATATTTTAAGTTTTCCGTTTGACTGAGATCAAGCAATAATTGAGTAATCAATCAATGTGAAACATAATCTTGATGCTTTTCTTTTCTTTCTAATCAATTCCTTCAATCACAATTTCTATTGTGATTTCATCTAGTTCCCATCGAAATCCTAGACCTATCTATATAATTAGCTTAACATTATTCATTTCCACTATTTGGTGAACAATAATGAAATGCAGGACGGAGTCGATAATTCATTTGCATTATTGTGGCGTTCTACCAGCATGAAATGTGGCTCCACATGGTCATGTTGAATCCAGTTGTCCAACCTAAATTCACTTATAAATTGTGTTTTCCATTTCCAATTGTCCAACCTAAACAATTAGTAAAAATTGTTTCAATTTTGTAAGATATTTCTCAACCACCTCTCTATCATAATGTATATATTTTTCTAAAAACTTTTCCAAAAAAATAATCTGAACTAATTGAGATAACTACATCGTAGTTGTAAAGGTTTTTTTTCTCAAATTTGGAAGTACAAATATGAAAAACTGACACTTTTAAAACACACACATATATAATTCCATTTGAACAGTCATTACTTAAGATATTGTTATAAATATTATTTAGAAATTAATTATAACAGTTTTATGATATGATATATGTAAAATAAAAAATTAATTAAAAAATGTGTTTATAAAATAATTACAAAATATTATTTGATAAATAATAAATAATCTACCGTTCAAAATTGATGATAATTGCAGTTTACTTTAGCATGCCGGATTGTCCCAGCTGAAACTAAGGAGACGTGGATTAGTAGTCCATTAATGTTAAACGCCTACAATTGCTCAAATGTTTATATCTTCTTCAAACGACCCATCATCCTCGAAACGACTCCGTAGCCATGTCATACTACATGTGTGTAATAATTGCAACATTCTTCTCATTTATCTGTCTTGATTCTCACATATATGATGACACCTCAAGATGTTACTACTAATTAGATTCTATTTTATTTAATTCCGAAAGAAAAAAAGGAAATAGTGAAATATAATTGCTGTCTCTTATGTACATCTAGACAGTGTATAAGAGAAAGTGATGACAATTAATGTGAAAAAATTGATATATTTACCAAAAAATAAATAAATTGTGACAAAATAAATACGATATAATAAAATAGTAGTAACATCTTGAGGTGTCATCATATATGTGAAAACCAAGAGGTGTAAGCTATGCTAAGTTGAAAACATTATCTGACTCGAAATGCCCTCTAATTCACTGTCTTTGTCATAATCACGCTTTCAAATTTCATGAAATCTTGGAACTTTTTTACATAGTTATTGCAGACTGAAAAATACAAGGAAGTAGCTCAAATTATACAAAGAAAAACAAAACCCTTTTATCATCAATGGAAGACCTCCCAATCTTTACATGCATAATTGTTGTCGTACAATTCTCTTCCTCTTGAGAACAAGATTTCCATGACAACCCACATTCTAAAAGTGATGAAAAAGGTGGGAGATGCAAGTTCATGAACTTCACTACTGCAGTCTACTCAATTTGAACTATTATTGTTCTCAACGCTTGCGAGCACGTGACCACTTGGCTATTTATGTAAGTCGGCATTAGGTAATTGCACCAATCAAGAAATTTTTTTTTAAAGCATTATGGTCGGTAGGGCATCAACACCTGAAATTGAAAACAATATCCATAATATTGAGAGTTGATACCTTTTCTCAAGTACTAATAATCTTTGTGCAAATCTGATAGAACTTCAAGAATGTCAAAGGTCAAAAGGTATGCCAATTAGCTAAATCAAGAAAGCCTGATTCTTGACGTGTAACATATAACATGTTAATGAATAAATTTTGATTATTCACTTCAGATATCGAAAAGATATAATAATCGTTAAAATGATTAATAAAGAAGTTTTATTAAATTTTAATCATCCACTAAAATATAGTATATAAGTAACAAAAAAAAATAAATTCATGTTAACAATACCTGGAAGTCTTCTTCCCTTCTTGTCTTCTTTAGTTCCTTTTCGGATCAAAACTAAAAAGACATTCTGCTCTATCTTTGAATAGAAACAATAGATTTTCCTGGTGACAGCGACAACAAATATGATAAACACGAACATTATTTCTTTTTCTTTTTTAAATAAGAGAACAAATATTAGACCACTATGTCTATTTTTTTTGTAATTTGAATCTATGATTTATATATTATAACAAAAGTATTTTACCAATTAAGATATGATTCAAACATAACATTGTTAGTGATATTTCAAAAAATATATATATAAAAACTTTTGGAGATCATTTTTGCTTTATAATATTTCCATCATTTGGTGGCCAATTAATATAGCAAAACTGAGTAAGGCACTGTCTCAAACGTCTCAACAGTATAAACTTCTATTTGCATAGAGTCTCTGGCACAATCCAAAAGGAATAATCAAGTTTATAAATTAAACATCTATCAACCCCCAACTTCAATCCTGTACATAAAATACACATCTAAGGATGCCATAAATAACAATAGGAGACAAAAAATAAATTATCCAAAAAGGGAAAGAGAAAAGTCAACTGTGCTCTTAGCCTAGTGGTGGGAATTAAATGCAGGACAAAATTTAATTTGGTCCCTTAATTTTAGGGTATCGATTAATTTAATTTTTTATTTATCAAAAAAATAAATTAGTTTTTCATTCTTAAAAAAATTAACTAATTTAACATTTGTAATGAAAATTGTACATAAATTAATGAAATCATTAGAATTACTACACATTTACTCTAGGTTGACAGCCAGTTGTCCACGATTTTCATTATATATCTTCAATTGGTAAATGAATTTTTAAAGATAATAAACCAAATTAATCAAAATCCAAAAATATCGATTAGGGTGTGTTCGTTTGAATTGAAAACATTTTCTTGACCTTGAAAAATATTTTACATGAAAAGTCCATTTTTCATACAATTTTTCGGTGTTCGGTTGATAAAATGAAAATATTTTGAAATAATTTTTTTTAATGGTTTTATCTTTAATTTTATAGATACAAGTTAAAAAAACTTATAACAATGGTAATAAATACCTTACAAGTAATTGTGATTAATAAAAAATTGATTTTGTTCAAAATTAAATGATAGTACAATATAGTAGTAAAATATGCATAATGATAGTTATATTAGTGTGGGACCCATAATTGAGAGAAAAACGAATGAAAAAGAATTAAAAACGAAAATAAGTTTAGCAAACGAAATTCTAAAAGTAAGTATTTGAGGTTTAATTTATTGTCACTTTTGAATTATCCGGAAAATAACTTACGTTCAAAAAATTCCGTAAGTTATTTTCAGCCAGAGGAAGAAATACATGATAGCTAAATTAGAAAATAAATTAATATTTCCTTCATGTCCTAAGCTCTTCTTTGATAAATTTAGAATTTGCAATAGTAAATTATAAATTTTTTTTTTTCCTGTATTCTTCTCTCGCTGACAACTCTAAATACATTCATACTAGAATTAGATCTAGATTAATACTTACATAATTATTCAAAAAGTGTTTAATGTGAATATTTTAATAATGCCAGCATACATTATCCGTTTCCTCAATTTATAACATCTACAAAGAGTACACTACGGAAAGTTACTCTAGCAAAGTGCGAGTTTTACGACTTTAATTTATTGTAGATGCAATAAATTTATCATCAAATAGAATTTTACATAAACTGAAATTGTCTTCTAGTTAATTGAATAATTTGGATATATATGCACAAGTGTCTACAACTGCCAACCTCGTTGTTTTCAATTCAGGTGTTGATGCCCTACTACTAATCCACGTATCCTTAGTTTCAGCTGTCTACAATAAATATCTAAAAAATTGCAATTTTAGGCTGTTTGAGTGAGACAAAACAACCTCGCAGGATACCCATTTAAGAAATATTAATTTAACGGGCAAACTCAAACTCAATTTATTTGTCAATTATAATTACTACTTGCGGTAGTCACCAACATTCTTACGAAACTTATCACGGGCATAACTTCTCAAAATTTGACAACTAAATATTAAATTACGAGTTCGAATTATTAAGAATAGATAATGATTTATTATAAATATTTTTTAAAAATAAATTAAAAAATTTCTACGGATGTAATTTGCCATTAATAGATATACATGATGTGGAATAGATTTGAAACTGAAAATTTTATATTTAAAATACAATTGAATAGTTATCTCGAAGATGGAAGTATATAATTTTGCTTAATATATATATCGTCATTTATTATTGAATTTAGAAAAAACAAGGAGAGGGCCAGATGTCAAAGGCCCCATAGGGAGTGAGTGACGGGGGGAGCGGAAGGGTATAGAGGTCAAAATATGTGGGGTTTCTTGATACCGAAGGCTGTGGGGACAAATCACTCGCCGAAAATAACTGTATGGAATATATTGAAATAATTACAAAAACCTTCCTTAAGATTTTTCATAATCTCACTTGTCACTACTAAAATTTCAAATATTACACTTGTCTCCCATATTCGGAATTTTACCGCAACAAATGCACTCCCTATATTAAAAAAAAAACCGTATATAATGCTAAAAATAATTTAGTCTCTCAATTATTTTGAAATCTCGTAGAAGTATTTTATCTTAAAAAGTATTTGTTTAACATTTTTATCCTACAGTTATTTTTATAATCCTAATATTTGTTTTTGTATCATAGTACCATACACTCTATTATAGTTTATTTTCTTTCTTTTTTTTTGGATAAAAATTTAGACTGACAAAATTATTAGTTATTATTTTCTCAAAATGCAATACTGATTACTGAAGTAGCTTTTCTTCCCCCAACTATTTTTCTGGACTACCACCGACAAAATTTAAATTAGGAGAAAGCTAGACCCCAAACTTGTAGAATGCAAATTTCAAAGACCTTGGTGAGATTTAATAAAGAATGAACTGTTATAGCACAAAAAATGGGAGAAGCCAACTTCATTATTGTGTGTTTTGAAAGAAAAAAATGACGGACGATTTTAAATTGTGAGTCTATTTTAGTCCTAAAAATCTAACTCAATAGACTAAAAAAAAAAAAAGGAAAACTTGATGGACGAAATATTAAAAAATAACACACACAGGGACCTCTATAATAGTATTACAATAATATTTACAAGATAAAAGTTTAAAAAGGAAAACTTGAAGGACCTCCATGAGATTCTAAACATAGTTGAAAAGACAAAATTTGCAATGGAATCAAAAACATTTTACACCATGTGAAGCGCGTAACATTAAGAGGATGAATTGATGAGAGAGCTAGTGTATGCCGAAGGACATGGGGAGGAGGCTTCGACCCTTTTTACTTTCGTTTCGTATTTTTCTTTTCTTTTTTTTCCCCAAGACCCTTCGAGGTGTCTGACGAGCGACCCCTCTATATAAATATATCGATTTACGAGGAGGAAATAAAAAGAAAGAAAACACTTGGCAGAAATAACTACCAAAGCCGCCAGCCAGTCTTAGAAAGAAAGCAGGCGAGAGAGGGGGTGGGCATGGGAAGGAGGAGGAGTAGTGGCAGCGGAGGGAATATTTACAATGGAATGTTTATAAGGTATCAGTGTGTGGCGGGGCAGCAGTTGTAGAAGAGATTGAACAGTTATCTAGAGAAGGCAGTCATTACAGTATTTCGTCTGGGATTCTTCCTTCGCTCGGTGCACGAAGCAACCGCCGTATAAAGCTCCGAAGATTCATAAGTTTCCCCTTATGATCGCCGTTATCGGTAACTACTGTATAGCCACGCATACACATATTTATTTATTTTTCTATCGTAGTATTTGTTTGTTAAGTTGTTGTACGAGATTTTCTTGTTCGTGGTTGTTTGTTAGAAGTCACTTTTTTTAGTTCTATGAATAGATGAATGAATGAATAAAGCATAATTGTAAAATGGGATTTGACCCTTTGAACATTTTTATTTTTTTGGGGGGGGTTGGGGGTTTTTAACTTTGTCTCGGATGAGGAGAAGGAGAAGAAGAAGCAGCAGAATCAATAGTATATTTGTCGTCAAAGGTTGGGTTTAGAAATTGACGGAAAATTCAGAATTTGTCTTTTGTGAGCTTTTTGAACTGAGGCCTACACATCTAGATTGTATAAGAGCTCATTTCTAGATTCGTTGAAAAAATCATTGATTATCTTCACTCTTTTTTGTTTTATCTTCTTCCCACTTTTATGTAAAAAAACAAAGAAAGCAAAAAGAATTACTCCTACCACTTTCCATGGAAGCAATCTACACAAACAATATATGTAGTTTGAATTGTGATTTTTGCTTCTTTTTTTTTTTAAAAAAAAGTTGGATTCTTAGGGAGTAAGTGGAACCCAATTTTTCATCCAATTAACAGAGGCTATGTATTATGGACTTATAGCACAGTCATTCCAATTGAATTTCTATTATGAGTACCTACCTTTGAAGGTATCACTTTCACCAGCCGACTCCCCCAACTGTATTCTTTTTGACTTCTTGATGTCACGAGGATATTGGAAGAAGATAATTTGATTACTGTATCTGATTAACAACCAAGGAAAAAACAGTCTTTTTCTGAGTCATAGGTTTCTTCCAGTTTCAAATGTGCGGCTTTTGTTGACTTTTATGGTTGGCTTTCTGTTTTTGTCGGTAATTTCATAGCAGCTGGCCTCAATCCTGTTTTACCCTCATAGTTATATACTGTCTCTTATACACATCTAGATGTGTATAAGAGACAGACTACATTTTCAACAAAATAAGTTATTGAATTTTGGTTAATATATCTCTTCAACTCATATTGAGTCATTGACTAGATCTTAGTAATAGACAATGTTGTTTTCCTGAATGCCAAAATAAGTATATTGGAGCGCTTTTCTGTGTGCCCTGTAATTGATTTGCTGCTTCTTTTGCCGTAATCTATGGAAACCATTAGGGAATTGTTGAAGTCCATTTACGAGGTATCTAGTTGTAAATCTCTATATTTGTTCCCCCATTGGTTCTGCATTAACTTCATTTTGGACAAATCTTAATCTTCATTTAAGAGCTAGTTTGATATTGGCATTAGGCCAAGTTTCTGTATTCAATTCTTGTCTTCTAATGGTTTTTGGTTTATCCCAATTGGAAATTATGGCTTGTTTTTATGCTAATTTTAACTAAAGATTGAATTGGATTCCAATGTTACAGGGCATGGGAAACATTTCTGATTGTTCTGGTAGCCTATACTGCTTGGGTGTCTCCATTTGAATTCGGGTTTCTAGAGAAACCTGAAGGGCCACTGTCTATTGCGGATAATGTTGTCAATGGTTTCTTTGCCATTGACATCATTCTCACTTTCTTTGTAGCATACCTCGATAGAAGTACGTACCTTCTTGTTGATGACCACAGGCTGATTGCTTGGAAATGAAGGAATGCCAGTAGATGGTTGGCATTCGATGTTGTCTCCACCATTCCTTCTGAACTTGCTCGCAAAATTTCTCCTCGAGCTTTACAGACATATGGCTTATTCAATATGCTTCGCCTCTGGCGTCTTCGTAGAGTTAGTGCCTTATTTGCTCGGTAAATGTCTCAAAAAGCTATGCAAAAATGCTGAGAATATTACTCTTTTTAAGGCATGGAGAGAATTTGTGTTCTCTTTGTATTTTGTACCAATTCCTGCTTTTTTCTGTCTTTGGAACAGGTCTAGATGTGTATAAGATTTAAGCCCCAATCGATGTGCAAAGCTTATTTGTGTATGTATATTGTTACATTTTCTTGGTAAATAAGCTTCTTGTATAAACTAGGGGTTTCGCTTATTAAATGCTGTTCTATCATTCTATGTGGCTTTATAGGTCACTCTTTTTACATGTGCATCTGTGTAAGAGACAGACATCTAGATGCATGTCTAAGAGAAAGCCTAGTAACAAGAAGACATGGATTGGGGCTTCCATGGGGGATTTCCTACAAGAGAGTCTATGGATCCGATATGTGACCTCAATATACTGGTCCATCACTACTCTAACTACAGTTGGTTATGGTGATTTACATGCCGAGAATACAAGGGAGATGATCTTCGACATCTTTTACATGCTCTTTAACCTCGGGCTGACAGCTTATCTGATAGGAAATATGACCAATTTGGTTGTTCATGGAACCAGTAGGACCAGGAAATTTGTGAGTACTTTTTATTCATTGCTCTAATTTTTTTGAGTCCAAGTTTAGGATCATTACGTTTACTTGCTTCTACGTAATCTCCAAGTTTGCAATGAGGCTGTCATTCAATTCATATCTCTTTTACAACAGAGAGATACCATTCAAGCTGCATCAAGTTTTGCTCAGAGGAACCAACTGCCTGTTCGCCTACAAGATCAGATGCTCTCTCACTTGTGCTTGAAGTTCAGAACTGATTCGGAGGGGCTGGAGCAGCAAGAGACTACTTGATTCTCTACCAAAAGCCATTCGGTCAAGCATTTCACATTTTCTCTTTTACTCCCTTGTGGATAAGGTGTACTTGTTTCGTGGTGTGTCCAATGATTTGCTATTCCAGCTTATAATATCAGTGACAACAGAGTCAATAAAACGTTTTCATGTTCAAGCTTTTTCCCTTATTAATATTATACTTTACTTTGAATAATGCTAGGTTTCAGAGATGAAAGCCGAGTACTTTCCTCCTAAGGAGGATGTAATTCTGCAAAATGAAGCTCCAACAGATTTTTATATTCTAGTTTCAGGAGCAGTGGTAATATTGGGCTTTCTTTTCCTGTTCAATTTGAAGTGTTGAAATTCATGTGCTTGTAATATTTTTCCCTCCTTCTGAGTAACCTGTTGATTCATAAATGCCTGCCACTGATGTTTGAATTCCTCGCAGGATTTACTGGTTTTCAAAAATGGGGCCGAGCAGGCAAGTATAATGCACATACTGAGATCAAATACTGCCTTTTCTTTTTCTTTTTTTTTTCTTTTCTAAAAAAATCTGGATTACACTAACTACTCCAGAGAATATTAAGGATCTTTTCATTATTCTTGATATTGAAGAATATTGACTGAAATTCAGAAAAATACTGCAGATTATTGGGGAGGCGAAAAATGGTGATCTTTGTGGTGAGATTGGGGTTCTTTGCTATAGGCCTCAGTTGTTCACCGTACGAACAAAAAGACTGAGCCAGCTACTGAGACTGAATCGAACCGCATTTATGAATATCATTCAGGCCAATGTTGGAGACGGGACCATTATCATGAATAATCTCCTTCAGGTCCGTATGAACCATTAGCTGAAAGACAATTTTCAATTTGGTGAAAATTTTGCGTTGCAAGTTCCTTTTGCATTCACTAGCTTATTCATATTCAGCAAATCTAATATATCTAGATTCATGTAGAGCTCATGGTCTGCCAGTGAGTTTGAAATTGATTCAAATGCATTGTTTTTGCTTCATTCGATGCATGTTGTGCAGCACTTGAAGGAGCAAAATGATCCAATTATGGAGGGAGTTTTGATAGAGACAGAGAATATGCTAGCCCGTGGTCGAATGGACCTACCTCTTAGCCTATGTTTTGCAACACTCAGAGGAGACGACTTGCTGTTGCATCAATTGTTGAAACGGGGTCTAGATCCAAATGAATCTGACAACAATGGGAGAACAGCCCTTGTACGCATAACACTCAATTCATGCCTTAAGATATTTATTAACCTTTAAAATGCGATTCTATCATTTTGTTTAATGTACATCCTTTTGTGTACTCAGCATATAGCTGCCTCAAAAGGTAACGAGAATTGCGTGTTGCTGCTTCTGGATTTTGGAGCAGACCCCAATAGCAAAGGTATCTTCAATCTTCATACTGCTTTCATCATTACCACTTGTCTTGATAATGATATTCCAATGCTACTTTGGAAACTCAACTTCTTATGTCATTTTGCTTGTTAATTTTGTTCAAATTGAAAGACTTAGTTAGTTGGACATACACTCCTCTTATAGATTGCTTACCGATAAACTTGCTGATTTCTATGTTAATCATTGCAGGCCTCAATTATTGGTAGTCTCTTTCACAGCTTATCAGAATCAAACAATACACCTTGTTATGCCTTGAAATGCTGCCCTCCTCCCATCCCCACACATCCATTTGTCATCACAAAAATAGCAGTAACTAACAATTTACTGGTCCCTTCTGAATAGTTTAGTAGAGCTGGGAATCTTTTAGCCACAACAGTGGAAGCTTAAGTCAACTTAGCTAAATGTGCCCCTTAAATCTCTACAGGTCGCTTGACTTTCTAGGTTGAGCCATCTTTAATTTAATTCTCATTTATCTTGATTCCATTGAAGCTGGGTCCATACTGGCTGGTCCTCTTGCATTTAATCAAATGTGAGAAATATCCTTGTGACTCATCTGCAGAATTTGCAAGTTGCGAATATCCTTTCTTTATGGTGCCTACTTGTTATTTACTACATTAGGAGGGCACATCCGTGTTCATATCACTACCACAAAGCCTGACCTTTCATTTTCAAGACTGATTGGCTTTCTCCATTCTTGATTTCTTTATTTTTTCTTGGACCCTTTTGTGCTTGCTGAATCGGTATGCAATCCTTTTTTGATTTTGGAAGGGGCAGGGGTCCTGGGGCTAAGTAGCTTATATTTATTAAAAGAAAGGAAAATAAGAAGATTATAGTCTCGTACCTTCTAATAAGTTATAAACTCTTATGTATGTTCATCTTTCATCACTAAATTTTAGGTATTAACCCCACTCGCTAATTTTTATACATTCAAACGTTAAATTAAAACTCCGTAACTTTGAAAATCGCAGCGCATCTGTAATATTACTACTTCTCTAAAAGAAATGTCTGCTTTGGTTGTGCAGACTCAGATGGAAATGTTCCATTATGGGAGGCCATGTTGGGCAAGCATGAATTAGTCATCAAGCTATTACGTGACAATGGTGCCAAAATAACTTTCGGAGATGTACGGTCAATTTGCATGCACTGCTGCCGAACAGAACAACTTAAAATTGCTACAGGAGATTGCTCGTCTTGGAGGGGATGTTACATGTCCGAGGAGAAATGGATCAACAGCTCTTCATGTTGCTGTTTGTGAAGGCAACACTGACATAGTGAAATTCCTCTTGCAACAAGGTGCTGATATTGATAAAATAGATGATCATGGCTGGACCTCGAGAGATCTAGCCGATCAGCAAGGCCACGAGGACATAAAACTTCTCTTTGAATCCATAAAAGAAACAAAAACCCAACCTGTTGCACCAATTCTTGAAGAAAAGCATGGAGTTCGGTTTCTTGGAAGATTTAAAAGTGAGCCTACAATCCTTCCTGTACCCCAAGAAGGCACATTTCCAACATTTGATGGATCATGGGGGCAATCACGGAGAAGATGTAGGGCTGATAATTTCCACAATTCACTGTTTGGGATCATATCAGCTGCCCAGAATGGGGAGCATGACTTGCTTTTATCGCAATAAATCAGGCTAAAGGTGCCACAACTGCAAGAATGTATGTTGCTCGAGTGACCATCAGTTGCCCTGAGAAAGGAGATGTTGCTGGAAGGCTTGTTTTACTTCCACCTAGCTTTCACGAATTATGTGAGATTGGTTTTAAGAAATATGGATTTTGGCCAGGCAGAGTTTTGAACAAGGATGGAGCTGAAATTGATGAAATAGGGGTAATAAGAGATGGTGACCATTTGGTATTTGTAAGTGATGGTGGAGCTCATGAACAACCTACTCAGCAAGATACTACTTGTGCTGATGGTGGATTGAGATGAATCAAAAACTACACATTCCACTTTCCACCCCTAAATCTTTAAGACTTGTAGGTTCAATGCCATCAATTTGTGGCTAAATGTCCTAAGCCAGTTAGTGATATTCTCTTGATTATGTAGATGAATCAATCACCAATTGTTTTGGTTCTGTAAATGCATGCATAGGTTAGCTTACCAAAATGAGAGGGAGTCCATATTACCAAGCATTGTAACACCAATTCCTGCGTTGACTGCATTGTGTTCCCATTACAAATTTGGGTAGTATTAGCTCAAATGCCAAGTCAACTGTCAGTATGAGCCCATAATCAGCTAAAATGATAAAAATGTTAACCAGCAAGGGGTACCATTACCAGATGTGGTTTTCATGAATCTTTCCATCGATAACCACAACAATTACATTATGTTAACCTGATGAAATGATATGCAAAAAGAAAAAGGAACTAACCTCCTGACGTTTACACATCTTACGCAGCTAAGTCCAACAATCTGGAGATGCAGAATTTTCTACTCTGTTTAAGTGGGAAGCAAAATCAGGCCTGCAAAATCTTTAGATGCAGAAATACTGGCAAATATGCTCATCTTCAAGGTAAAGATATAAAGCAGAAAATTAATCCAAACCATTAGGCATGCACATATATAAAAAGGCTTCGCAGAATATGACAGAGTACATATTCTACTGCCAGATTGTACTCCGATCGTCTGATGCACAAAGGTTTACACTAGGTGAGCATGAAACTACTTATACACATCCATGCTCTTTTATTTAATGGTAATCGGTACTACTAGTAAGAAACAGCCTTTGGATCTTGAGTAACAATTCCAAAGGCATCATATGCACATCTAGATAACTCCTGCCTACAGAAGCCCCAGCATTCTGAGACGTTCTTCATGCACAGGGTCCAAGTTGGGAGGGGTATAACAGCCATGAAGATCCTTAACAACATACTCCTGCAACATCCAGAAAAAAAATGTATATCAGGAATTAGGAAAACAAGAAGAAACAAAGTCTTACCAAGCCCTACACTAACAAGGGCAAGTATCTGGGGCTCTAGAATTATCCGAGTAGGATCATTAGATTAAAGTACAGATTTTCACTAAATAATAGGCAAGAAATCAACTTGAAATACTTGGGTTTCATGAATGATTAAATGTATTCAGGCTCACCTTCAGAGCATTTATCCTCCAGAAACTTGTCCAAATTCCAAACCTCCTAGTTCATCACTCAAAGGACATGGAAAGCAAATGAAACACCACAATACACACAGAAACTTTGATACATCAATCCTATTATTCCAAGTAGTTCTATTTACTAAATCTTCAACTGTTCAGGGCTTAATCAGCTAAATTGCAAAAGATTTCAGTATGTACGGGGATCCAGAGGTAATTTACGATCCAGCCAGAAGCTAAAGCTACATTTTGCATCGATTACAAACTGAAGAGAGGTTAATATGTCTGATTTGAATGACGTACGTAAATAACTCAGAAGTCCGAACACTGGCTCAGATTCAACACTATCGCATGGTCGACGTCAATGCCAAGTATATCCACTACTAATCAAAAATCATTACAGTTGAAGATAAGCTTATGAAACAATTCCAAAGCATTTTTTTTACATTTAGGGGCTTGTTCTTGAAGATGGACAATGAGAGTTAGGATTAAGCAGTTTTAACTAGTACAGCATAATGAAACATCAATTTCCAACTGAACGTCACATCCTGTGACTGGAATGTTTTCTTTTAGGTTTTGGATCTGCAGATATTGGATATGAATCTCCCCCTAAATCTTCAATCATGCCCAACTAGAGCAACAATCAGCGCATAAATTTTGTTGAAATCTCTAGTTTAGCTATAAATTTGAAGTCCAAGCAGCATTAAGACCAAATCATCATGTGAAATATTTCACTGCAAGAGAGCAATCTCAGTTCCAAAGTAGAGCCTCTTTCTTCACATTATTCCTATTCTTTAATATAAAGTACCTTGGCATTGACGTCGAAGGACCTCATTGATGATAAAAGAAGATTCCATCAGCTCAAAAATAAATAAGAAGTTGACTCTGTTGGCTAGCTTTATTAAAAGATTCAGAAACTATGTTAGTTCACTCTTATCAGAATGATTATTTTATTTACTTAAATAGTTTACACATGAGACAAATAGCCAAGAAATATACCTGTGTGAGTTCTTTCTTAGTAAGGATGTGGTAGTGTCTTTGCCAAATCCTCCGGATGATCATGGTGGTAGCAAGGAAGCCATAGGCAATCCCAAGAATGGCAAAGATGACAACAAACACAATTACGAGGGTAAAGCATGTCTCCATGTATGCAGGGAAACAATCCAACATGCCACAGCCATTACAAAAATTCGGCCAACCGGCCACACATGGGTCATTGGTGCCCAAAGAGGAGCAGTGTATTCTGAGCCCATACAAATCCAAGCAGCACAAGGAAGCCAAGAACCCCTGTCCAGTCAATGGGATTGTATGTTAGACCAGAGGGATCTTTCTTCCATATGATCAGACTATTGAATACAAAAAGAGAACAATCATGATTTCTGGGGGAAAAGATTACAGATATAGCAACCCATACAAATCACAAATGCTGCAACCTGATTATTAAATATATTTACCAGAGGAACTGCATAGATTTTCAAAACTGTATATGATTAACAGTCCAATGAAATTCAGGAACACTTGAACTGAAACAACTTTAGCAGAATTGCTTGGCCTGTCTCTTGCTAAAACAATACCAGGTGAAAGGAAACCCATTCAACATCGCTAAAAGAAGTTACTCTCCGTAATATAGTCCATAGAAATAAAACACATGGTTCACTTTGAATATTTCGCAAGATGAGGCTTAACCAACAGCCCAACTGTCTTCGTTCATAAACTACCAATTAATCATATTACACCGACAGTATCCCCCAAAATCGTCCAATTAAGTGATACAACAGCTGGACCATCATCAAACTCGTTATTCTCTCCCTCCCTAACTCCTGCTACCAGTCCATACCCCAGTTATATGTTACACTAATTTCATCAAGCTATTTGTTTGCATTGCCCTTGAACCGTGTTTTTTTGACATAAATAATTACACTTTGCTGGAAACTTAGCATGGGAAAGTCCTGTTCATAATAATTAACCACATGTTGACAGAACCACCAGAGGAGATACAAGACTGAGTCAGTGAACCTTTGGCACATTTATTTTCCAAGTTAATTAATAGCGTAATTGTAATTTCTTGGTTTACCTACACAATAGTAGAATGTGAATAGGACAGCTTAGTAAGTATGCGATCCCAGCTATCATTAAATGAGTTCCTCTTATAAGTTCCATCTTTATCCAAGAGATAACCAAAACCACTTATGGCAGCAAGCACCTGAAGGAACAAGGAAAATTAGGTAGACACTGAAAGAGATCTCATATAGAAATTTGGGGTCCAAGTCATGTGTCATATGTAAAAACAAAACATAGAGTTTTTATAGATGAGGCAAGCCTGACTGAATGTTGCAATCTACACACACAAAAAAAAAAAAGAACAAAAAAGTAAAAGAACTAAACTGTTAGCATAAGGAATAAATTCCAAAATCGAGGCCTCAGAGCTCCAAACTGTTAGCATACACTCATGGAAAAACATAATCATTCTAATGCCATTACTCTTCGTACACTAGCTATACAAGTTTAGCATTAAATTAAAGCAGGAAAAAAGTAACTAAAGAACCACAAGGGGATCAGCCAGCTCAAGCAAGTCTACAACATAATAGTCGCCATCTCCCTCAAGAATTAACTGCAACTTGTAGCCTTTAATTGAATTTGAGATTATTAATTTACGCTGAATAATAAGCGTGCCAATGGTATCTATCAATTCATGATACAAATTAAAATGAAATAGCAAAGATAGCAAACCTCAGCACCAATAACCAACACAGAAAACATGTTAAGCCTGTGAAATGAGGCAGAAAAGAGTTTACATATAACAATATGGAGTAAAGGCCAGTCCAAAATGATAAAGTTAATTTCAAGACCTATAACACAAATGATAAAGATTATTTGTAGATCCATACATTAAGAGTAACTGATGTAAACAAATTACACTTACAGTTTGTACAGCAAGAAATACGAGTAAGACGTCCCTTGCTACAAAGAGCCTGAATTTTGTTTTGCGCCAAGAACTGCCCTCCAACTGCCACGTCAAGATGAAATTGAGCGTTACAAGTAGTGCAATGAGAAATAGGCATCTGTTTGATCCTGCATCAGGTACCAAGTTATGATTAATAAAATAGTATCTCCATCCTTAATTTCAGAGTGGTTGCATTAAAAGTAGTCTCACCTTGACAGACCGCCAGTGATCAAGGCATGGGCGATGAACACGGAGATATCAATTCAACATCTATCAAGGAGATAAGAACTAATTAGACCACGAAAACAAGACTCAATACAGAATCAACAATACATGTGTACAATAAATAGTCTAACAAGCACCAATCCACCTATCAGGAAAAGTACTCCCAAGACGTTACGAAAACGAAGACTTCCGAACATTTCTATCAAATTGAAACATTAAGTTCTGTATAAGACAGTTCTATTACGAAGAAAAGTAATATGACATCATCAGCGGTCGAAAAAATCAGTTCTTCCGGGATAAAGTTAAAACGGTCGAATAAAACGCACACACCTCAAAACACAAATTTCTTGCTTTAAAAGCTTTGAGTGCAAGAATAGGGGAAAATCCTTTCACACATCAAGCACGTGATGGATTTTCACACACAAAAAATGATTTTGCTCAAAACATCAAAACATTTTTAATGACGCACATTGCAGCAGCGTGTAATACCGCATTTGGTCCTCTAGCTCCTCTGTTACACTTTGCATTACACCTTGAGTTACACCGTCTTATGGGATGATCATCGTCCCTTATTTAATATTTACCCATATTGAAACACACATGATAGCGGAACACACTAACACAGGTGTAACACCAAACTATATTACCCATTGCCCAGTGACACTCTCAGGTATTTATTCCTACTCTCAAATTGCATTTTACAACTATATCAAGTAAAACAAGTACACCCAAGAGAAGGGGTGAGTACAAATACACAACCAAGCGTCTCCTTCAACCAACAAAAGTCAACAAATAACCTGTGATCAATCAAAACAATACCTACTTATACTACAGATTACTAGTAAAAGTATGCCATCTTACAAACCCAAAAAGAAGAAAAAAAGGAAGAAGATTTTACCATCTTTAAAGCCATCGCTTTGGAGGCAAATTCTACAAGAAGGCAAGGAACCAGCCTCAATATCCACAACCTCTATCTCAGAGGAGCTCGCCGATGCCGACAGCAGTGAGGAGTCGACATGGTGGTGTTCATGCAGCAGAGGGTCGGAGTCGGCTGGGTACCGGCCACCGCGAAATGGTATAAGCTGAATTTCTCTTCTCATCTGAAAAAACTTCATCAAAAATCCAGAAGAACACCGACAAGCACCGAACAAAAAAAAAAGGTAAGATTGAAATGAAATTAGCAAATTTTAATGAAGTTTTTACAACTGTCTCTTATGGAAATCTAGTGTGTATAAGAGAGGTGTAGAAATTAGGAAAGTCATTAGTTTTCAAAGAATGTACCTGAAATTGATGAAGAAAAGATGCAGAAAATGAGGATGAAAATAGTGAGATGAATGTCTTTCTTTCGGTAAATGAGGATGAAAATGCGGTGTCAAGCGGCAGAAGATGTCTCATCTGCTTGCTTTCTCATTTCTTTTCTTCTTCTTCATTTTTTTTTTTTGTGGAAAAGAGAAATAGGGGGTGTGATAGGGGTTAATTTAATGAATTTTTTGAAAATCTGTACTAACATATCTTTGACTTAAAAATTTCCCAATTTCTTAATTTCTTTAAAATCAATATCATGGATTTAGAAACACTAAAAAGTGAATAGCTTTGTCTCTTATAACATATAGATGTTTTATAAGAGACAATCATTTGCTACTTGGAAATATGTTTTTATTTTTGATATTTAGGAAAGAAACTAAAAGAAAATTTCACAAGTAACTTAAGGTTCACTTTTTCATACTGTCTCTTATACACATCTAGATGTGTATATGGTTTAGGTAGTTTTGATTTTTTTTTCCTCCTTGATACTTAATTGAATTACAAAAAATTTGTTGTCATTTAAAGAAATTAAATTAAATCATTTTATTAACATTCTTACTATTTAATTCCAAAATATACTAATAAATTTTTGTCACAAATAAAATTTTATAACAAATATTTTGTAGGTCATCAAATTTGAGAGTAGCATAATGTTACAATTTCATTATATTTCTTTTAAACACATAATTTTTTTTCTACATAAGCTTGAGTTTGAGATATGAATAAAAGAACTATGTAATTTTGAATGCTAAAAGTAGTATAATAATGATGTGCCTAAAATACAATCTATAAATTGATCAAATAATGAGTAGTAACTCATCGGTAAATAGAAATTCTTCTATTTACCCTTAATTGGGAAGATATTTGCCTATTTGTTATTCAATTGATCATTGATAGTTTGCATTGACAAAGTTGGACAATAAAGTTAAACCTCTCCATTTAAGGGTAATTTTTTCAACAATGTTGGTGACTCAATTGATTATTGGTGGTTTGCATTTAGATTATAGTCAAACTATCTTGACGGTGTTGGATAAGGTTTCTTTCCTCTCGAAGACAAATGGAGTAACCTTCATTTATCTTTAAAAAATAAATTTTGAAAATTTAAGAAATCAAAACCATGTTCATGATTCCCAAATAATATATTATGTATAAATGCCTTGAAGAGAATTATAAAAAAAAAATTAAAAAAATAGTGCTTTATTGTTTTATTAAACAAGTGTATGTTTCATTAAAATTTAAAAATTCTTACATTTGTCCAAATATTACATATAAATTTGAAGGTAATTTTTGTGAATAAATTGATTTTGAAATATAATGATCTACTTAGTTAGATAAAATTAACGGTTTATTTAAATTATTTTCTTAACACAATTATTTATATATCGATAAATTGACAAACAAATGAAGAGAATCCCTAAGTGACATAGTTGCGGTCCTAAACGTAATTTATGGCCTCACTATTGAACTAATTATTGTTGTTTCTTTCCTAGAAGAATTTGAATTATTTATATGCAAGTTTCATTAAGTGGTATAATAGAGGAGAAATTTTAGACAAAACTGCAATTTTCATCCAAAATATGACAAAGTAGGAATGTGATATTCTCACTTTTATCTTAATATATCTATTTATGAATAAAGCTACATAAATTTGAAAAAGTTCAAATTCATCGAATTTCTTTAGTTTTCATTCATAAATACATAGTATAAATAAAAGAAGGAATGGGCTAGTGCATTCTCACATTCCTACTCTGCCTTTATTTTGAATGAAATTATAGTTTTGTCTAAGATATCTTCTTCTATTGCATTGCTCAATGAAACTTACATATGAAGAATTCAAAATTATTTAGGAAAGAAAACGGCAATTGCTACTTCATTTAGTAGGGCATCAATTATGTATCGGACTTCAACTGCTTTGAATAAAATATTTGAAATTGTTTGAAAATATCTGAAGATATAGATGTAATGAAAGTGGACGAATTTAATTTTCTATCGTTTTGAAGGTTTACTTTGGAGGCTAGTTGGATTCTTGGCATCTTCATAAATTTCGGTTCGCTTTTTTGTGTGATGGGACCTATAAGTCCATCCAAAAGAAGAAGGAGGAAAAGAAGGAGAAGAAGAAGATGGAGGTGTAGATCAGCCTTAAAAGTGGCTGAATTTAATTTTCTACCTTTTTTGAAGATGGACTTTGGAGGCTAGTGGGATTCTTGGAATTTTACTAAATTTGGATTTTTTTTTTTGGGTGATGGGTCCTATAAGAAGCCAGAAGAAGAAAAGGAAAGTATATAAAAGAAGAAGAAGAGAGAACCGAAATGGATGAAGATGCTTGCTACTTCTAGATATTCAGAGGAGAGAGTGTTGGACCTGCTGAGCCATGGTGACCATTTTTGCTGGTTAATAAGTGGGGAAAGGGTTTCTACTTTTGTTTGGATAATTTTGTCTTTGAGTTAACTGAGAAATTTAATGCAATAGGCAAAAAATGACATTTTTAGAAGTTTGGTAACCTTTTTAGCCGCAAAATTAGTTTAGTGACTAAAACATGTACACTCTAGAAGTATAGTGACCTTTTTGGCTATTTGCTCTACAATAATATGTGATGGAATCTCAGTGGTTGCATGCAAGTAACAAGATGAAAGGCAATGATATGTTTGCCACAACAAATATCTTATTGCCACATCATGTGTTTATAAGATAACAAAAGTACTATTTGTGAACCCACCACTACTAACCTTTTCCCAATCATTCTTTTCCCAGGCTTTCGTTCCCATTTCCTATTATCATCACTCAACCACCTTCCCTAAAACCAAACTTCTAACGGTTGAAAAATTATGAAATATTCTCTCGACAAACTTTCAATGCTACTTTATTACTAAGGTTGATGAATTTATGTCAAATAGTTCGAGAAAAAAGACGTCAAGACCTTGAGAAGAGAGAATTTGTCAAAGGATATTGGAAGGTTGTCAGGAAAATGAGTGAAAACTAAATTTGCCCTGGCAAATTGGACAAAAATTTTGTGATGCTATAGAGAGAGAAGGGAGGACGGGGTGGTGTTTTTAGTAAAGGAGAGATCAAGTCTGCTGTGGTGGAGTTAACAAGACAATTTACAAATTATGAGAGTGTATTTTTGTCACACATCTGTAAATGTGTTGTGACTATAACAATGAGATAATCATATTGTAGAGTAAGATTACCTCAAGATGAAATATCTTGTTAAGGCTCTTTTTATTCGTAACTACATTTGGTTAGATAAGTTATTCATCTTTTAAAATGGGAAAAATGACCTTAAAAGTCGATCACATTTCACGTTTGTATTTTATTATTTTCTTACATTTAAAATGATGTATTTTCATCACTCACAAATTTAAAACCTACTATTTTAATCTCCCAGTACAATTACAAGTATATTTTGTCCATAAATAATTGTATATATATCACATACCACTTTTTTTTTTTAAGGCAAAATTAGAAAATTTTACTTTCTAATATAACTGTGTCACACTATTTACCGCGATTACGCAATCTCCCATTTAACTTCAAAATCATAGTATTTACTTAATTTTATCCATTCAAATACTTGATTTCAAAATTAAGTTATTAAATATCTTTATAATTCTAATGGTGTCTCATGGCTGCATGGGCTAATTAATTTTATCGAAATAAAAGGGAAAAAACAAAAAGTTTTAAAAAAATGTGGGAAAAATTGGTATTTACTGAAAAAACAAATGAAAGAAAGATTTTGCAACTAAACATGAAAATTGCCAACATAAGTAAGAGGTCCTCTCACACGTGATTTCTGACATACCTAGTGTATAATAAGAGAAGCTGGGCCATATAAAAAGTTCAAAGGCCAAAAAAAAACGTGTGAAAGTTTGCTGCTAAAAATCTGGACAAAGAAGGAATAAGAAAAAAATTAGCCATCTCTTTCTAACATTTTAGTGGCAAACTTTCACTTACTTTTATTCTTGACTTTAAATTTATATGGGCTCAGTTCTCTTATTATATGATATGTATGTTAGAAGACACGTGTGAGATGACTAGTTTATGTTGGCAATTTCCATGTTTAGTTGCAAAATCTTACTTTTCTTTGTTTTTTCATTAATACCAATTTTCCCCACTATATTTTTTTTTACTTTTCCTTTTTTTTTTTTTGTTCCCTTTCAATAAAATTAATTAGCCCAAGTAGTCACGAGCCACCATTAGAATTATAAAGATATTGAATAACTTAATTTTGAAATCAAGTATTATAATGGACAAAGTTAAATAAATAATATGATTTCGAATTTAAATGAGAGATAGTGCAATCATTGTAAATTGCTATGCTTTTTTCTTATCTTTTTTTCATGACTTTTTGAATTAACTGATTTTGGATACGACAGTCTACTTTAAGGGATGTTTGATAAACATATTAAGTGTTTAAATTTAATAAATTAATATTGATTGTGTTTTTGTGTGTTTGATAGCAAATTCCTACCTCTTAATACATTAAATACCACTTAATTTGTATATAAAATTTAATTAAAAAGTTTATCATTTAATTTATTGAATTCATTACTAGCATAGTAAAACTTCATCAATATTATTTATTTTATATTCACATAGTCTTTCATATATACACGTATACATATACACATAAAATCTCTCACTTTTCCAAAATACATCTATCCTATCTCACAAACATAAAAAAAAATCTCTCTTTCACACACACACACAAAACACACTTTCATATGTAATTTTTTATCTATCACGCACACAATAAGCACACAATAAATACACAAATTTATTTTATTGCACATACTTTTACGCTCTATATTTCTTCGCTCTCACACATAGTTACATACTTATGCATATTACTTATATATTCTACCCAGACACACACACACACACACTATATATATATATATATACACACACTAGAAACTAGCACGTGTTTTACACGTGTAACACTTCTAATTTATTGAAAAAAATTTATTTTCTAGAAAATATAAGTAATTAATGAATGATAACCAAGTATGAAAACTTTAACAGTTTAATTTTTTATTCAAGATTTATATATTTTAAATATATTTTTAATATCTTTGCTCTTTTTCATTGTAATTATTTTTTTAAAATTTGTCAATATTATTTGTTATTTGTTACAAAGTTATATATAAATTTTATTTGTTTATTAAAAATTAAACAAATATTCTCTACTTTATGATAACAACGTATGATAATTGTATTTTTATATTTCTCTTCTAGGTGCCTAGATTATAATTTTCATATAGTGTCACCACCAATTAATTAAACAATTAAAGATTAAGATATATTCCATAGTATTGAACTTTTTAAATATATGTGCATATTCTTTGTCATTACAAAGAAAATGATAATATCATTATCAAGTATCAAACATTATATAGATGAAGTATTTTAAAATTATATTAGTAGCAAAAATATTAATAGGTAATTGGATGATATATGGATAATAATTACAAAAAAAGATTAATAAAAATTTCTAAAAATAAGAAAGAAATTGAATCTAATTAAAATATAAAGAATATATAAATCAAACAAAAATTATGTCTTATGTATAGGATAACTAAACCGATCAACTATATATTCTCCATATTATAAATAGGTATTATATATTATATTAAATCATTATAAAAAATTGAAATAATAAATTATTCTTTTGTCTCGCTATAAAATGCAAATCGAACGAATGTTAGATAAAACAATCCTTTATCTTACTCTACAATACACGAAATGCAAATGAAATTGTAGTTGTAAACATAACTAAAATTACATGTCATTACGTTAAGTGAGATTTTATATATTTTTTGTATCACAATTAGATTATTTCTAACATATTATGTAATATATATATACATATAGAGAATATATTGTTATGTTCTCTTAAAATTATGATAATATTCACCTAAATATTTAATTAACGCTCTAAGCTTTTTATTCATCTTTAATGGCATAAAATATAGTTAACTCTTATCTATAATTGTTTTTGTTTTTCTTTTAGGTTCATAAATTATAATTTCTAATAGCGACACCGCCAATAATTTAATCAATTATAGACAAAGACTTTTTCCATAATATTGAAGTTCTTTGAGATACATCTATATATTCTTTATCACTTGTAAATGATGATATCACCATCAAATATCAAACATTATTTAATAATGAAGCGTGTCAAAATGCTTTTATTAGTTATGAAAATATTTATAGGAGATTAAATAATATATAGTAATAATTACAAAAATGATAAAATAAAATTTCAAAAAATAAGAAAAAATAAACCTAAATATAAAGAACAAAAATATCAAACAAAAATTATGCTTCCTGTATAAGAAAACCAACAATTAAACTAATATGTTCTGTATAATATAGATAGGCATCACGTAGTATATTAAGATCATAATAAAAAGGTGAAAATAAAAATTTATTCTTTTATCTTACTCTGAAATGTACAGAAAATTAATGAAAAATCCTCTATCTTACTCTAAATGCAAGCAACTCGAATGAAAAATATTTAATTCTAAAGACATCTAAAATAATATGTAATTCCTCTAATTTGTATTCTAATTAATTTTTTAGCATATTGAGTAAATTAATTACATATCCACATAGAGAATATATTGGTATTTTTCATGTTTCTTAACCTTATGATAATGTTGATATTCTTAACTCTTCCATTCATCTTGAATGGTATCGAATATATGGTTAACTCCTAAATTATAATTTGATATAATATTTTAGTATGAAATTAAATTTGCATTTATTAAATATACAAACAAAATGAAGGCTAATAAAAGTGTATGGATTTATTTTTTTATTTTTTGTACTTTTTCAATTAATTCCTTTTATTATATACCAAGATATTTAATCTATGTTTTTATTATTTTGTTAAATAGTGAAGAATTATATTGTAATTTCCAAAATCAACATGTAAAATCAATCTATATCTGCAATTATTTTAGAGTATTTAATAGTATGACTATATTTGAATAATATATGTTGTCTTTTAGAATACTTGCTTATTTTTTTTCTATATTGCCATGTGTATAATTTATATGTAGTGTTCTTATAGGTTTTATAATAATTATTCTAGAATATTTTGAGCATTAATCATACAATTGGTTTAATAATTTTTTACCTTAACAATAGTTAGTCCAAATATATATTTCTTACATGTTGTACATATGTTGTAACAACCGATATTGCATAATACTTTTCAAAATTGACATTTATATTCATTATATACCTGTAACTATTTAGAGTATTGTTACAATCATTATTTCAGATTATTTTAGGTATATGCATTGTATCATGGATTTAACTTATTTTCTATCTCATCAATAGTTAATCTAAACTAATATACTATAAAATGATGTTATTAAAGATAAAGATTTAGTAATAGAAATAATATTAAAGAGATATAAAATCAACAAATAATCTTTTCTCAATTAAAGATTATAAGTTTTTTTATTTTGTTCCTGAGTTTTACTTTCATTGCTTGGTTAATTTTCATTTCTTCGTGTAGGACAAAAAAATTAAATCTAAATTAATCGTAATATAGACTTTAAAAAACAAGAAAACAATATTATATATATTCTATAATTTTTCACTTTATATAAATTTTAATTTTTTATTTGTACAATTATTAATTTTGAGATTTTTAAGTTGAAACATACTCAAAAATTCTATACTCATGGATATCTCTCTCTTGTTAACCAAAATTTCAAGTTAAAAAAGTCACTATAATCTTTTATTGAAACCATTATAGTTGATCATTAGTTAAGGAAAGTTGTGCTTAAAAAATAATATTGGTTAGATTTATCATCTTCTTCAATTAATCCCAACCAAAAAGGCTAACAAAAAGGCCAAATTCAATTTCAGTGTATCTTTTCATCAAATTCTACATGAATTAAATATTCTCTTTACGAAAAAATTATTTATCAAACAAAATTAAACAAAAAAAAAAGAAAAGAATATAATAGGGGTGAAATGGTCAACATGTTTAGTTGACATAATAGAAGGACTTTACTGGTCAATAGATAATATTAGGTATTAACTTATCAATGACACTAAAAAATGGGTGAAGTGTAACTAACCTTATATATAAAGCACACAGGGGAAAGGATCTAATTAAGTTTCCCAAACTGTACATACTTGAATGAAGAATTAGAGAAAATAAAATAATTGTAGTGAATTTGGAATATTTTTAATAGTTATAAAAGATTGTTTTACTATGATAAAAACTAGAAACAATTTGAACATATATAACAGTTACAAAATATAACATTTTTATTTTATTGTTTGCTTAAATATAAATGATTTTTCAACTCTTAGAATTATGTACATTCTTATTATATATTTATGCCAAAATTTCATAATAAGTTAAAGAGGAAACAATTTATTTTATTAACATTTCATACACTTTAGAATAAGATAAAGGATGTTTTCATAAATATTCGATTCATTTTAAAGCAAGACAAAAGAACAAATGATTATTTCAATTTTGTATAATGAAATTAATATACTATATTATACCTATCCATAATATGAAGAATATATTAGTTTAATCTATTTAATTTCTTATACATAAGACATAATTTTTGTTTGGTTAATTTATTCTTTACATTTTAATTAGATTGATTTTTTATTTTTTGAAATTTTAATTATAATGAATATTTTTATACAAATAAAAAGTTTTCCATCTTATTATGTATTTATATCGAAATAGATGTTTGTATCCTAAATAATAGATATAATAGATTATGAGTAATTTAATTAATTATGTTCTCTTATTGGAAATTAGAAATTATTTGATTCATTTTTTATTTTTTTAATTATAACAAATATTTTTATGCTAATAAAAATATTCCATCTTATTATATATTTATACCAAAATAGGTGGTTGTATCCTAAAAAATAGGTAGAATAAATAATGAATAATCTAATTATGTTTCCTATTCAGAATTGGAAATTCTATTTCATCAAGGGTGGATATTTTAGGCATTACAAAAAAAGTAGAGAAACACTTAAAATATGTTTTCCTATTAGGTATTGAAAATTATATTTCATTAAGGGCGGGTATTTTAGACATTAAAAAAAGTATAAGACACAGATATATGTTTTCTATTGGAAATTAAAATTTTGTTTCATATATATATATATAGTAATATAGATTAGTATTTTTTTTTTTGTATTAAAAATGCAATATGCAAAAAATTAACTTAATATGAAATAAATAATATTATATTGAACAATATAATACTTCAACAGAGTACCAAATTCTGCATACCCCTATTTGTTGGACTTAGCTGCATCTTTATGAATTCAACAAATGAAAACTTCAACACTTAAATTTTGTGTTTAGATTCCATATTTCATAAATATATAGTGTAGATAAAAGTAGGAATGGACTGACGTACGCATCCTCACATTCCTACTCTACCCTTATGTTGAATAAAAATTATAGTTTTGTCTAAGATCTCTTCTTCTATTGTGTGGCCCAACAAAACTTGCGTATGAAGAATTCAAAATCATTTAAGAAAGAAAACGGCTATTGTTACTTCATTCAGCGGGGTAGCAATTATGTATCGGACTTCAATTGCTTTGAAGAAATTGTTGGAAAAGAGATGCACAAAATGAAGGTGGCTTTTTGTTTTTATTTGTAAAAAAGAAAATGTCAAGAGGCATAACATGTTTCTTATGTTTTTTTTTTTTGGCTTTAATTTAATCAAATTTTTAAAATGGTCAAAGATGTAACATATTTATATTATTTAACTTAAAATTTTTCAATTTAAGGGTGTTTAATAACTCTACTAAGTGTTTAAACTTAACTCATTAAGTGTTTTTTTGCATTAAGTATGTCTAATAACAAAATTTTCCTACCCTTAATACATTAAGTACCACTTAATTTGCAAACAAAATTTTAAATGAAAAGTTTATAACTAATTTTGTTGAATTCTTTACTAATATAGCAAAGTTTCATTAATTTTATTTATTTTATATTCACATAATCTTTCACATATACATGTATTCATATACACATGCATAGTCTCTCACTTTCCTATATACGTGTATAGGAAAATTTACGTGTTCATATCACTCCCACAAAGCCTGGCCTTCTATTTTCAAGACTCATTGATTTCTCCATGAGTGCTTGATTTCTTTATTGTTTCTTGGACCCTTTTGTGCTTGCTGTATCGGTATGTAATCCTAAGACTTCAGTAGCTTATATTTATTAAAAGAAAAGAAAATAGAAAAATTATAGTTTGTTACTTTCTAATAATTTATAAACTCCTATAAATGTTTATTTTTCATTCCTAAATTTTAAGTATTAACTCTACTCCCTAGTTTGTAGACACTCAAACATTATATTAAAACTCCATAACTTTGAAAATCGCAACATCCCAACGCGTCTATAACGCTACTACTTCTCTTAAAAAAAATATGTCAGCTTTGGTTGTGTAAACTCGGATGGAAACGTTCCATTATGGGAGCCCATATTGGGCAAGTATGAATTAGTCATCAAGCTATTATGTGATAATGGTGCCAAAATAACTACCGGAGATGTAGGTCAATCTGCATGCATTCCTGCCGAACGGAACAACTTAAAATTGCTACACAGATTGCTCGTCTTGGAGGGGATGTTACATGTCCGAGGAGCAATGGATCAACAGCTCTTCATGTTGCTGTTTGTGAAGGCAACACTGACATAATGAAATTCCTCTTGCAACAAGGTGCTGATATTGATAAAACAGATGATCATGGCTGGACCTCGAGCGATCTAGCCGATCAGCAAGGCCACGAGGACATAAAACTTCTCTTTGAATCCATAAGATGAAGGAGACAAAAACTCAACCTGTTGCACCAATTCTTGAAGAAAAGCATGGGACAAATTCGGTTTCTTGGAAGATTTAAAAGTGAGCCTAAAATCCTCCCTGTGCCCCAAGAAGGCACATTTCCAACATATGATGGATCATGGGAGCGATCACGTAGAAGACGTAGGGCCGATAATTTCCACAATTCACTGTTTGGGATCATGTCAGCTGCCCAGAATGGGGAGAATGACTTGCTTTTATCAATAAATCAGGCAAAAGCTTCCACAACCGCAAAAATACATTTTGCTAGAATGACCATCAGTTGCCCTGAGAATGGAGAAGTTAGTGCTGGAAGGCTTGTTTTACTTCCACCTAGCTTTCAAGAATTATGTGAGATTGGTTTTAAGAAATATGAATTTTGGCCAGCCAGAGTTTTGAACAAGGATGGAGCTGAAATTGATCCAATAGGGGTAATAAGCGATGGTGACCATTTGGTATTTGCAAGTGATGCTGGAGCTCATGAACAACCTACTCAGCAAGATACTACTTGTGTATGGTGGATTGAGATGAATCAAAAACTACACATTCCACTTTCCACCCCTAAATCTATGAAGGCATGTAGGTTCAATGCCATCAATTTGTGGCTAAATGTCCTAAGCCAATTAGTGATACTCTCTTGATTATAGATGAATCATTCACCAATTGTATTTGGTTCTGTAAATGCATGCATAGGTTAACTAACCAAAATGAGTATAAGTCCATACAAGCATTGTAACACCAATTCCTGCGCTGCGTGTCCATACAAGCATTGTAACACCAATTCCTACGCTGAGTGCATTGTGTTCTGTTTCCATTACAAATTTGGGTAGTATTAGCTCAAATACCGAGACAACTGTCAGTATGAGCACCATTATCAACTAAAATGATAAAAATATGTTAACCAGCAAGGAGTACCATTACCAGATGTAGTTTTCATGAATCTTTCCATCGATAACCACAACAATTACATTATGTTACCCTGATGCAATGATACGCAAAAAGAAAAATATTCTTAACCACCTGACGTTTACACATCTTATGCAGCTAAGTCCAACAATCTGGAGATGCAGAATTTTCTACTCTGTTGAAGTGGGAAGCAAAATCAGGCCTGCAAAATCTTTTGATGCTCTCCGCATCTGAATACTGGTAAGTATGTTCATCTTCAAGGTAAAGATATAAAGCAGAAAATTAATCCAAACCATTAGGCATGCACATATATAAAAGGGCTAACAGAATATAACAGAGTACATATTATACTGCCAGATTGTGCTCCTATCGTCTGCACAAAGGTTTACACCAGGTGAGCATGAAACAACTACACATATATACATCCATGCTCTTTTATTTAATGGTAATCGGTACTACTAGTAAGAAACAGCCTTTGGACCTTGAGGAACAATTCCAAAGGCATCATATGCACATCTAGATAACTCCTGCCTACAGAAGCCCCAGCATTCTGAGACGTTCTTCATGCACAGGGTCCAAGTTGGGAGGGGTATAACAGCCATGAAGATCCTTATCTTAGGATGTGTATCCAGAAAAAATTGTATATCAGGAATTAGGAAAACAAGACGAAACAAAGTCTCACCAAGCCCTACACTAACAAGAGCAAGTATCTGGGGCTCTAGAATTATCCGAGTAGGATCATTAGATTAAAGTATAGATTTTCACTAAATAATAGGCGAGAAATCAACTTGAAATACTTAGGTTACATGAATGATTAAATGTATTCAGGCTCACAAGTAGTTCTATTTACTAAATCTTCAACTGTTCAGGGCTTAATCAGCTAAATTGCAAAAGAATTCAGAATGTATTCTATGGGGATCCAGAGGTATTTTAGGATCCAGCCAGAAGTGTAAAGCTAAAGCTAAATTTTGCATCGATAACAAACTGAAGAGAGGTTAATATGTCTGATTTGAATGTGACGTGCGTAAATAACTCAGAAGTCCGAACACGGGCTCAGATTCAACACTGTCACATGGTCCACGTCAATGCCAAGTATATCCACGACTAATCAAAATCAATACAGCCGAAGATAAGATTATGAAACAATTCCAAAGCATTTTTTTTACATTTACGGACTTGTTCTTGGAGATGGACAATGAGAGTTAGGATTAAGCAGTTTTAACTAGTACAGCATAATGAAACATCAATTTCCAGCTGAATCCTGTGACTGGAATGTTTTCTTTTAGGTTCTGGATCTGCAGATATTGGATATGAATCTCCCCCTAAATCTTCAATCATGCCCAACTAGAGCAACAGTCAGCGCATAAATTTTGTTCAAATATCTAGTTTAGCTATTAATTCGAAGTCCAAGAAGCATTAAGACCAAATTATCACGTGAAATACTTTACTGCAAGAGAGCAATCTCAGTTCCAAAGTAGAGCCTCTTTCTTCACATTATTCCTATTCTTTAGCATAAAGTACCTTGGCAACAACTATCAAAGGATCCTCATTGATGATAAAAGAAGATTCCATCAGCTCAAAAAATAAATAAGAAGTTGACTCTGTTGGCTAGCTTTATTAAAAGATTCAGAAACTATGTTATTTCATTCTTATCAGAAAGTTTATTTTATTTACTTAAATAGTTTACAGATGAGACAAATAGCCAAGAATTTTACCTGAGTGAGTTCTCTCTTAGTAAGGATGTGGTAGTGTCTCTGCCAAATCCTCTGGATGATCACGGTGGCAGCAAGGAAGCCATAGGCAATGCCAAGAATGGCAAAGATGACAACAAACACAATTACGAGCTTTGACCCTCTGCTCCATGATTGCAGGGAAACAATCCAACATGAGACAGCCATAACAACAATTCAGCCAACCAGCCACACATGGGTCATTGGTGCCCAGAGAGGAGCAGTGTATTCTGAGCCCAACAAATCCAAGCAGCACAAGGAAGCCAAGAACCCCTGTACAGTCAATGGGATTGTATGTTAGACCAGAGGGATCTTTCTGCAGTATGATCAGACTATTGAATACAAAAAGAGAACAGTCATGATTTCTGGGAGAAAATATTACAGATATAGCAACCCATACAAATCACAAATGCTGCAACCTGATTATTAAATATATTTACCAGATGAAGAAGAAACTAGATTTTCAAAACATATATGATTAACAGTCCCAAGAAATTCAGGAACACTTGAACAGAAACAACTTTAGCAGAATTGCTGGTCTGTCTCTTGCTAAAACAATACCAGGTGAAAGGAAACCCACACAACATTGTTAAAAGAAGTTACTCTCCGTAATATAGTCCATAGAAATAAAACACATGGTTCACTTTGAATATTTCCCAATATGAGGCTTAACCAATGGCCCAAATGCGGTCAATCATCTTCGTTCATAAACTACCAATTAATCATATTACACCGACAGTATCCTCCAAAATTGTCCAATTAAGTGATGCAACAGCTGGACCACCATCAAACTCATTATCCTCTCCCTCCCTAACTCCTGCTACCAGTCCATACCCCAGTTATATGTTACACCAATTTCATCAAGCAATTCATTTGTATTGCCCTTTAACCATGTTTTCTTGACATAAATAATTACACTTTGCTGGAAACTTAGCATGGGAAAGTCCTGTTCATAAGACTTGACCACATGTTGACAGAACCACGAGAGGAGATACAAGAGTGAGTCAGTGAACCTTCGGCACATTTATTTTCCAAGTTAATTAATAAATTTCTGGGTTTACCTACACAATAATAGAATGGAATAGGAAGCTTAGAAAGTATGCGATCCCAACTATCATTAAATGAGTTCCTGAAAGTTCCATCTTTATCCATGAGATAACCAAAACCACTTATGGCGGCAATCACCTGAAGGAACAAGTAGTACAGGAAAAATTAGTTAGACACTGAAAGAGATCTCATATAGAAATTTGGGGTCCATGTCATGTGTCATATGTAAAAACAAAACGTAGAGAAAAATAGAAGTGGAAAGCCTAGAGTAAAAGAACTAAATTATTAGCATGAGGAATAAATTCCAAAATCGAGGCCTCAGAGCTCCAAACTGTTACCATACACACATATGGAAAAACATAATCATTCTGATGCCATTACTGTTCGTATTCTAGCTATATAAGTTTAGCATTAAATTAAAGCAGGAAAAAAGTAACTAAAGAACCACAAGGGGATCAGCCACAAGTAAGTCTACAACATAATAGTCGCCAACTCCCTCAAGAATTAACTGCAACTTGTAGCCTTTAATTGAATTTGAGATTATTAATTTACGCTGAATAACTATAAGCGTGCCAATGGTATCTATCAATTCATGATAGAAATTAAAATGAAATAGCAAAGATAGCAAACCTCAGCACCAATAACCAACACAGAAAACAAATTGTTAAGCCAGTGAAATGAGGCAGAAAAGTGTTTACATATAACAATATGGAGTAAAGGCCAGTCCAAAAGATAAAGTTAATTTCAAGACCTTCAAGAAAAATGATAAAGATTATTTGTAGATCCATACATTAAGAGTAACTCTTATAAACAAATTACACTTACAGTTTGTACAGCAAGAAATACGAGTAAAATGTCCCTTGCTACAAAGAGCCTGAATTTTGTTTTGCGCCAAGAACTGCCCTCCAACTCTACCACGTCAAGATGAAATTGAGCATTACAAGTTGTGCAATGAGAAAAGGCAAATCCTTCCTGCATCAGGTATCAAGTTATGATTAATAAAATAGTATCTCCATACTTAATTTCACAGAGTGGTTGCATTAGAAGTAGTCTCACCTTGACAGACCGCCAGTGATCAAGGCATGGGCGATGAACAAACTGCTGTGTGCCTTTACACGTGCACGGAGATATCAATTCAACATCTATCAAGGAGATGAGAACTCGTAATTAGACCATGAAAACGAGACTCAATACAGAATCAACAATACAACAATAAATAGTCTAACAAGCACCGATCAACCGACAGGAAAAGTACTCCCAAGATGTTACGAAAACGAAGACTTCCACACATTTCTATCAAGATTGAAACATTAAGTTCTGTATAAGACAGTTGTATTCAGAAGAAAAGCAACATGACATCATCAGCGGTCGAAAAAATCAGTTTTTCCGGGATAAAGTTAAAACGGTCCAATAAAACGCACACACCTCAAAACACAAATTTCTTGCTTTAAAAAGCTTTGAGTGCAAGAATAGGGGGAAAATCCTTTCACACATCAAGCGTGATGGATTTTCACACGCAAAAAATGATTTTGCTCAAAACATCAAAACATTTTTAATGACGCACATTGCAGCAGCGTGTAATACCGCATTTGGTCCTCTAGCTCCTCTGTTACACTTTGCATTACACCTTGAGTTACACCGTCTTATGGGATGATCGTCGTCCCTTATACTATTAATATTTACCCATATTGAAACACACATGATAGCGGAACACACTAACACAGGTGTAACACTACCCATTGCCCAGTGACACTCTCAGGTATTTATTCCTACTCTCAAATTGCATTTTACAACTATATCAAGTAAAACAAGTACACCCAAGAGAAGGGGGGGAGTACAAATACACAACCAAGCGTCTCCTTCAACCAACAAAACTCAACAAATAACCTGTGATCAATCAAAACAATACCTACTTATACTACAGATTACTAGTAAAAGTATGCCATCTTACAAACCCAAAAAGAAGAAAAAAAGGAAGAAGATTTTACCATCTTTGCCATCGCTTTGGAGGCAAATTCTACAAGAAGGCAAGGAACCAGCCTCAATATCCACAACCTCTATCTCAGAGGAGCTCGCCGATGCCGACAGCAGTGAGGAGTCGACATGGTGGTGTTCATGCAGCAGAGGGTCGGAGTCGGTGGGGTACCGGCCACCGCGAAATGGTCTCTGAATGTTCTCTTCTCATCTGAATAAACTTCATCAAAAACCAGAAGAACACCGACAAGCACCGAACAAAAAAAAAAGGTAAGATTGAAATGAAATTAGCAAATTTTAATTCAAATTTACAAAATTAAAAACTAAAAATTGAGAATGTGAAATTAAGCAGAGGTGTAAAAATTAGGAAAGTATTAATTTTGAAGAATGTACCTGAAATTGATGAAGAAAAGATGCAGAAAATGAGCATGAAAGTAGTGAGATGAATGTCTTTCTTTCGGTAAAATAGGCGATGTCAAGTATAAGAAAATGTCTCTTCTGCTTGCTTTCTCTTCTTTCTTCTTCTTCTTCATTTTTTTTTTTTTGTGGAAAAGGGGCGGTGGTTTGTAATGGGTTAATTTAATGAATTTTTTGAAAATCTGTACTAACATATTTTAGACTTAAAAATTTCCCAATTTCTTACTTTCAAAAAATCAATGTCATGGATTTACAAACACTAAAAAGTGAATAGCTTTGAAAAGCCAATGAATATATTTTGAAAATTTAAAAAATCAAAACCATTCATGATTTTCAAATAATATATTTAAAAATAAATTCTGAAAATTTAAGAAATCAAAACCATTCATGATTCCCAAATAATATATTATGTATAAATGCCTTGAAGAGAGTTGGGGAAAAAAAAAAATAATGCTTTATCGTTTGTTTAAACAAGTTAATGTTTCATTAAAATTTAAAATTTTTAACATTTGTCCAAATATTGCATGCAAGTTTGACCGTAATTTTTTTTTTTTTTTTTTTGTATAAATTGATTTTTAAATATGATGATTTATTCAGTGAGATAAAATATAACTGTTTATTCAGATCCTTTTCTTAACTTTAATTATTTAGATATTGATAAATTGACAAACAAATGAAGAGGATCCCAAATCGACATACTTGCTGTCCTAAACGTAATTGATGGCCCCACTATTGAACTAATTATTGTTGTTTTCTTTCAATGAATTTGAATTATTTATATGCAAATTTCATTAAGAACGATATAATAGAAATATAAATTTTAGACAAAGTTGCAATTTTCATCCAAAATAAGGCAAATTAGGAATGTGATGTTCCCACTTTTATCTTATTATATATTTATGAATAAAGCTACATAAATTTGACAAAGTTCAAATTCATCGAATTTTTTTAGTTTCCATTCATAAATGTATTGTATACATAAAAGAAGGAATGAGTTGACGCACGCATTCTCACATTCCTACCCTATCTTTATTTTGAATGAAAATTGTAATTTTGTCTAAGATCTCTTCTTCTATTGCATCGCTCAATGAATCTTACATATGAATAATTCAAAATTATTTAGGAAAGAAAATGGCTATTGTTACTTCATTTAGTAAGGCATCAATTATGTATCGAACTTCAATTGTTTTGAAGAAAATATTTGAAATTGTTGGAAAATATCTGAAGATAGAGATTTAGTGAAAGTGGGTGAATTTAATTTTCTACCTTTTTTGAAGGTTGACATTGGAAGCTAGTAGGATTCACTTGGGATTTTACTAAGTTTGGTTTTGTTTTTTTGGGTGATGGGTTCAATAAGAAGCCAAAAAGAAGAAGAAGAAGAAAGTAGAGAAGAGAAGGTTGACTTTGAAGGCTAGTGGGATTCTTGGGATTTTATTAAATTTGGTTTTGTTTTTTGGGTGATGGGTCCTATAAGAAGCCAAAAGAAGAAGAAGAAGAAAGTCTAGATGTTAACTCAACTTGGTTTTGTTTTTTTGGGTGATGGGTTCAATAAGAAGCCACAAAAAAAAGAAGAAAGTAGAGAAGGAGGAGGAGGAGGAGGAGGAGGAGGAGAAGGGGAAGAAAGAGGAGGAGGAGGAGGAGAAGTGAAAGTGGCTGAATTTAATTTTCTACCTTTTTTGAAGATGGACTTTGGAAGCTAGTGGGATTCTTGGGATTTTACTAAATTTGATTTTTTTTTTTTTTGGGTGATGGGTCCTATAAGAAGCCAGAAGAATAAGAAGAGGAAAGTAGAGAAAAAGAAGAAGAAGAAGATGGTAACCGAAGAGGATGAAGATGCTTGTTGCATCTAAATATTTAGATGAGATAGTATCGAAGCTGCTGAGCCATGGTGGCCATTTTTGCTAGTTAATAAGTAGGGAAAGGATTTCTACTCTTGTTTGGATAATTTTGTCTTTGAGCGAGTCACATGGGAGGCACGTGACACGCACTAACAGATAGTTAACTGAGAAATTTAATGCAACAGCCAAAAAATGACATTTTTAGAAGTCCAATAACATTTTTGGCCGCAAAATTAGTTTAGTGACTAAATCCCGTAAACTTTAAAAGTATAGTGACATTTTTGGCCATTTGCTTTAGAATAATATGTGATGGAATCTTAGTGGTTGCATGCAAGTAACAAGATGAAGGGCAATGATATTACCACAACAAATATCTTATTGCCACATCATGTGTTTATAAGATGACAAAAGTACCCTTCCTTCTCAATGATTTCTATTTGTGAACCCACCACCACTAACCTTTTCCCACATCATTCCCATTTTTCCAATTACCATCACTCAACCACCTTCCCTAAAACCGAACTTCTAACGGTTGAAAAATCTTGAAATATTTTCTCGACAAACTTTCAATGCTATTTTATTGCTGCGGTTGATGAATTTATGTCGAATGGTTTGAGAAAAAAATATGTCAAGACTTTGAGAAGGGAGAATTTGTCAAAGGATATTGGAAGGTTGTCAGAAAAATAAGTGAAAACTAAATTTTCCATTGCAAATTGGACAAAAATTTAGAGTTGTGATGCTGTAGAGAGAGAAGGGAGGACGGGATGGTGTTTTTAGTGGAGGAGACATCAAGTGTGCTGTGATGGAGTTCAGAAGACAATTTAAAATTATGAGAGGGTATTTTTGTCATTTGTCTGTAAATGTGTTGTGACAATAAGATAATTACTCTAGCAATATCATTACCTCAAGATGAAATATCTTGTTAAGGCTCTTTTGATTGGTTAGATAAGTTATTCACCTTTTAAAATGGGAAAAATGACCTTAGAAAGTCAATCACATTTCACGTTTGTATTTTTTTACATTTAAAATGATGTATTTTCATCACTCACAAATTTAAAACCTATCATTTTAATCTCTCAGCACAATTATGAGTATATTTTGTCCCAAAATAATTATATATGTATCACACATCACTGTTTTTTAGAAGCAAAATTAGAAAGTTTTACTTTCAAATATTACCGTGTCACACTATTTTCCGCAATTATGCAATCTCCCATTTAACTTCAAAATCCTAGTATTTACTTAATTTTATCCATTCAAATACATGATTTCAAAATTAAGTTATTAAAGATCTTTATAATTCTAATGCGGTCTCATGGCTGCATGGGCTAATTAAGAGATCTCACTATTTAAAGAAAATCTCTTAGACACATCTAATATTTAAAAGAAAACTTTCTAAGTCTTGCTATTTACTGAAAAAATTGAAGAAAGAAAGAGTTTGCAACTAAACATGAAAAGCCAACATAAGTAGGAGGTCCTCTCACACGTGTTTTCTGACATGTCTAGTGAATAATAAGAGAAGCCGGGCCATATAAAAAGTTCAAAGGCTGTCTCTTAATCATCTAAATGTGTGCGACGTATTTGCTGCCAAAAATTTGGACAAAGAAGGAATAAGAAAAAAATTAGTCATCTCTTTCTAAATTTTTAGCGGCAAACTTTTACTTACTTTTATTTTTGACTTTAAACTTTTTATATGGGCTCAATTTCTCTTATGGGAAAGACTTAGGTAGACCTGATTTTTTACACCACTTTTAGACCTTGTGGTGTTGATTAAATTTTATGGAATCTATGACTTAAGCTGATGTAAATAAAATTTTATAAGATTTAATTTTGACTGCAGGATCTACAGGTAAGGGCAAAGATCGAATTTATGTAAGTATTTTCCTTCTCTTATTATATGATATGTACGTTAGAAGACAGGTGTGAGAGGACCTGCTTATGTTGGCAGTTTCCATGTTCAGTTGCAAAATCTTCCTTTTCTTTGTTTTTTCATTAATACCAATTTTCCCCACTATTTTTTTTTTTTACTTTTTTTTTTCTTCCCTTTCAATAAAATAAATTAGCCCATGTAGTCACGAGGCACCATTAGAATTATAAGGATATTGAATAACTTAATTTTGAAATCGAGTATTATAATGGACAAAGTTGAATAAATAATATGATTTTGAAGTTAAATGAGAGATAGTGCAATCATTGTGAATTGCTATGCTTTTTTCTTATCTTTTTTTCATGACTTTTTGAATTAATTGATTTTTGGATACGATGGTCTACTTTAAGAGGTGTTTGATAAACATATTAAGTGTTTAAATTTAATTTATTAAGTATTTTTTGTATTAAGTGTGTTTGATAGCAAAATTCTTACCCCTTAATATATTAAATACCACATAAGTTGTATATAAAATTTTAATTAAAATGTTTATTACTTAATTTATTGAATTCATTACTAGTATAGTAAAACTTCATCAATGTTATTTACTTTATATTTACATAGTCTTTCACATATACACGTATTCATATACGTACATAAAATCTCTCACTTTTCCAAAATACATCTATCTTCTCTCAAAAACATAATCTCTCGTTCTCTGTCTCACTCACACACACAAAACACACTTTCATATATAATTTTTATTTATCACGCACATAATAAATACACAAATTTATTTCATTACACATAATTTTACACGATATATTTCCTCGCGCTCACACATAGTTACATACTTGTACATATTACTTATCAATTCTACCCAGACACACACACACACACACTATATATATATATATATATATATATATATATATATATACTAGAAAAAGTATGTGTTTTGCATGTATAACACTTCTAATTTAAAGAATTTTTTTATTTTCTAAAAATAAATAAATAATTAATGAATGATAACCAAGTATGAATATTTTAACTGTTGAATTTTTTATACAAGATTTATATATTTTAATTATATTTTTATTATCTTTACTCTTTTTTATTTTAATTAATTTTCTAGATTTTAAAAATTTACAATATTATTTCTTATAAAATAACAAATGGACTGTATAAGAAATTTCATTTTTTCTTAAAAATTATATTATCATTTCTCTTTTATGATAACAACGTATGATAATTGTATTTTTATATTTCTCTTCTAGGTGCCTAGATTATAATTTTCATATAGTGTCACCACCAATTAATTAAACAATTAAAGATTAAGATATATTCCATAGTATTGAACTTTTTAAATATATGTGCATATTCTTTGTCATTACAAAGAAAATGATAATATCATTATCAAGTATCAAACATTATATAGATGAAGTATTTTAAAATTATATTAGTAGTAAAAATATTAATAGGTAATTGGATGATATATGGATAATAATTACAAAAAATGATTAATAAAAATTTCAAAAAATAAGAAAGAAATTGAATCTAATTAAAATATAAAGAATATATAAATCAAACAAAAATTATGTTTTATGTATAGGATAACTAAACAGATCAATTATATATTCTCCATATTATAAATAGGAATTATGTGGATTGTATTAAATCATTATAAAAAATTTGAAATAATAAATTGTTCTTTTGTCTTGCTATAAAGTACAATGAATATTCGAAAAACAATCCTTTATCTTACTCTACAATACACAAAATACTAATGAAATTGTAGTTCTAAATATAACTAAAATTACATGTTATTACTTTAAGCGAGATTTTATATATTTTTTGTATCACAATTAATTTTTTGCTAGCATATTATGTAAAATATATATACATATAGAGAATATATTGTTATTGTTATCTGTTGAAATTATGAAAATATTCACTTATATACATAATCAAAGCTCTAAACTTTTTATTCATCTTTAAATGTATTTAACCCCGATCTATAATAGTTTTTATTTTTCTTTTAGGTTCATAAGTTATAATTTCTAATAGCAACACCACCAATAAGTTAATTAATTATAGACAAATACTTTTTCCATAATATTGAACTTTTTTGAGATATATCTATATATTCTTTATCATTTGTAAAGGATAAATGAATCACCATCAAATATCAAACATCATTTAATAAATGAAGCGTGTCAAAATTCTTTTATTAATGAAAATATTTATACGAGATTAAATAATATATAGTAATAATTACAAAAATGATTAAATAAAATTTCAAAAAATAAGAAAAAATAAACCTAAATATAAAGAACAAAGATATCAAACAAAAATTATGTTTCCTGTAAAAGAAAACTGATTAAACTAATATGTTGTGCATAATATGGATGGGTATCACGTAGTATATTAAGATCATAATCGAAAGGTGAAAATAAAAATTTATTCCTTTATCTCACTCTGAAATGTACAGAAAATTAATGAAAAATTTTCTATATTGCTCTAAATGCACGCAACTTGAATAAAAAAATATTTAATTCCAAAGACATCTAAAATAATATGTAATTTCTATAGTTTCTATTCTAATTAATTTTTAACATATTGTGTAAATTAATTATGTATTCACATAAAGAATATATTGGTATTTTTTGTGTTTCTTATTACCTTATGATAATATTGTTATTCTGAACTCTTCCATTCATCCTAATGATATCGAATATAGATAACTCCAAAATTATACTTTGATATAATATTTTAGTATGAAATTAAATTTGTATTTAATAAATATATAAACAAAATGAAGTCTAATAAAAGTGTATGGATTTATTTTTTTTATTTTTTGTACTTTTTCAATTAATTCCTTTTATTATATACCAATATATTTAATCTATGTCTTTATTATTTTGTTAAATAGTGAAGAATTACATTGTAATTTCCAAAATCAACATGTAAAATTAATCTATATCTGCAATTATTTTATAGTATTTAATAGTATGACTATACTTGAATAATATATGTTGTCTTTTAGAGTGCTTACTCGCTTATTTTTTTTCTATATAGTCATTCTTACAATTTATCTGTAGTATTCTTATAGGTCTTGTAATAATTATTCTAGACTATTTTGAGCATTAATCATACAATTGGTTTAACGTTTTTTACCTTATCAAGACTAGTTAGTCCAAACCAATATTTCTTTGTTGTTGTACATATATTGTAACAACCGATATTGTACTTCTCAAATTTGACATTTATATTCATTATATACCTGTAACTATTTAAAGTATTGTTATAATCATTATTTCAGAATGTTATTTTTAAGTTAAAAAATTTATTTAATTATGTTCTCTTATTGGAAATTAGAAATTATATAATTCATTTTTATTTTTTTTAAATTTTTATTATAATAAATATTTTATGCAAATAAAAATCTTCCATCTTATTATATGTTTATGCCAAAATAGGTGGTTGTATACTAAAAAATAGGTAGAATAAATAATGAGTAATTTAATTGTGTTTTCTTATTCGGAATTGAAAATTCTATTTCATTAAGGGTAGATATTTTAGGCATTACAAAAAAAGTAGAGAAACACTTAAAATATGTTTTCCTATTAGGTATTAGAAATTATATTTCATTAAGGGTGGGTGTTTTAGACATTACAAAAAAAGAGAGAAATACTTATATATATTTTTTGTTGAGAATTATAATTATATTTTATTAAAGACGGGTCTTTTTCTCATCACAAAAAAGGTGAGAAACACCAGGGGAGAGAAACAACTCGCATATATATAGTAGTATAAATTAGTATTTTTTTTGTATTAAATTGAATGCAATATGTAAAAAATTAACTTAATATGAAATAAATAATATTACATTGAAGAATGTAATATATATATGGATAAAATGTTTTAAATTAGTGTTCAAGTTCAGATGATTATAAAAAAAAGATGTAACTTTATGAATTCAACAAATGAAGACTTCAACACTATTTTGTGTTTAGATTCCATATTTTGATAAATATATAGTATAGATAAAAGTAGGAATGGGCGGACGTACGCATCCTCACATTCCTACTCTACCTTTATTTTGAATGAAAATGATAGTTTTGTCTAAGATCTCTTTTTTCTATTGCGTCGCTCAACGAAACTTGCATATGTAGATGTAATATAATTATTTAGGAAAGAAAATTTATCTATTGTTACTTCATTCAGTATTTATAGATAATTATGTATCGGACTTCAATATGCATTTGAATAAAATATTTGATATTGTTGGAAAAGAGAGTTTACTTGTAAAAAGAAAGTGTCAAGAGGCAGAACATGTTTCTTATGTTTTCTTTTTCTTTGTTTTTTTTTTTTTTTTTTGGCTTTAATTTAATCAAATTTTTAATAAGGTCAAAGATGTAACATATTTATATTATTTGGCTTAAAATTTTTCAATTTAGGGGTATTTAATAACTCTATTAAGTGTTTAAACTTTACTCATTAAGTATTTTTTGTATTAAGTATGTTTAATAATACATTAAGTACCACTTAATTTGCATACAAAATTTTAAGTGAAAAATTTATAACTAATTTTGTTGAATTCTTTACTAATATAGTAAAGTTTAATCAATTTTATTTATTTTATATTCACATAGTCTTTCACATATACACTTATTTATATACACATGCATGGTCTTTCACTTTCCTATATACGTGTATAGGAAAATTTACGTGTTCTTATCACTCCCACAAAGCCTGACCTTCCATTTTCAAGACTGATTGATTTCTCCATGCTTGATTTCTTTATTGTTTCTTGGTCCAAGAAACAATGCCGTATCAGCATGGAGAATCCGATCAAGCATGGAGCCGGGGGTATTAAGTATATATATTTATTCAAAGAAAGGAAAATAGAAAAATTATAGTATGTTACCTTCTAACAAATTATAAACTTCTATAAATGTTCATCTTTCATCCCTAAATTTTAAGTATTAACCCCACTCCCTAATTTGTAGACACTCAAATATTAAATTAAAACTCCGCAACTTTAAAAATCGCAGTGCCTCTTGTAACGCTACTTCTCTAAAAGAAATATGTCTGCTTTGGATGGAAATGTTCCATTATGGGAGGCCATGTTGGAATTAGTTATCAAGTTATTAAGTGATAATGGTGCCAAAATAACTTTCGGAGATGTAGGTCAATTTGCATGCACTGCTGCCGAACAGAACAACTTAAAATTGCCACAGGAGATTGCTCATCTTGGAGGGGATGTTACATGTCCGAGGAGCAATGGATCAACAGCTCTTCATGTTGCTGTATGTGAAGGCAACACTGACATAGTGAAATTCCTCTTGCAGCAAGGTGCTGATATTGATAAAACAGAGGATCATGGCTGGACCTCGAGAGATCTACATAAAACTTCTCTTTGAATCCATAAGATAAAAGAGACAAAAACTCAACCTGTTGCACCAATTCTTGAAGAAAAGCATGGGGTTCGGTTCCTTGGAAGATTTAAAAGTGAGCCTACAATCCTCCCTGTGCCCCAAGAAGGCACGTTTCCAACATATGATGGATCATGGGAGCGATCACGTAGAAGACGTAGGGCCGATAATTTCCACAATTCTCTTTGGGATCGTGTCAGCTGCCCAGAATGGGGAGAATGACTTGCTTTTATCAATAAATCAGGCAAAAGCTGCCACAACCGCAAGAATACATTTTGCTAGAATGACCATCAGTTGCCCTGAGAATGGAGAAGTTAGAAAAGGCTTGTTTTACTTCCACCTAGCTTTCAAGAATTATGTATAAGATTGGTTTTAAGAAATATGGATTTTGGCCAGCCAGAGTTTTGATACAACAAGGATGGAGCTGGAATTGATGAAATAGGGGTAATAAGCGATGGTGACCATTTGGTATTTTAAGTGAAAGGAGCTCTATGAACAACCTACTCAGCAAGACACTACTTGTGCTGATGGTGGATTGACCATGAATAAAAAACTACACATTCCACTTTCCACCCCTGATCAAAAACTACACGAGAGACGAGGGAGTACAAATACAACAATTGTTTCCTTCAACCAACAAAACTCAAACAAATAACCTGTCATCAACCAAAACATACCTACTTATACTACAGATTACTAGTAAAAGTATACCATCTTACTAACCCAAAAAGAAGAAGAAAAAAAAAAAAGGAAGAAGAGTTTACCATCTTTTTGTTTTGTTACCCAAAAAAAAAAAAAAAAAGAAGAAGAGTAGTTTACCATATTTGCCATCGCAATGGAGGCAAATTCTACAACAAGGCAAGGAACCGGCCTCAATGTCCACAACCTCTATCTCAGAGGAGCTCGCCGATGCCGACACGCAGTGAGGAGCCGACATGGTGGTGTTCAGGCAGTAGAGGGTCGGAGTCGGTGGGGTACCGGCCTCCGCAAAGTGGTTCCAGCTGAATTTCTCTTCTCATCGGAACAACCTGCATCAAAAATCCAGAAGAACACCGACACGCACCGAACCAAAAAAAAAAGGTCAGATTGAAATGAAATTAGCAAATTTTAATTAAAATTTACATAATTAAAAACTAAAAATTGAGAATGTGAAATTAAACAGAGGTGTAGAAATTAGGAAAGTGTTATTTTTGAAGAATGTACGTGAAATTGATGAAGAAAATATTCGAAAATGAGGATGAAAGTAGTGAGATGAATGTCTTTCTTTCCGTAAAATAGGTGGTGTCAAGCGGCAGAAGATGTCTTTTCTGCTTGCTTTCTCTTCTTTCGTCTTCTTCTTCGAATTTTTTTTGGGTTAAAAGCAAAATGCCCCCTCCAACTTTTACCTTAGTTGCAAAATACCCCATAAACAATTTTAATAGGCATTTCGATGCACCCTTAATTTGTGGTCAATTATTTAAAATATCATTTTTGCTGAAAATTGACCATTATACCCCCAAGACATTCTTTACAGTCTAAATGTCATTTTCTTTTTTCCTTTATTTATTTTCTCTCTCTTGTTTTTCATTTTATTTTTTCTAATCCTTTTTCTCATTGTTAAAAAATTATATTACTTTTAATATTTTTTTAACTATAACATCTAATTTTACATGCGTCTTATGATTTAATTTTTACATATTTTATTATGCACTTGTATAATTATAATTGTACAAGAAAATTATATTACTTTTTATTGATCATGAGAGCATGTAAAATTAGATACAATAAATTTAGACAAAATATGTCAACCGAATGACTCTACATGCACAATTAAAGATCTTGTTCTTATACACATCTAGATGTGTATAAGAGACAGGTTCTATCTTTTATAGTTTTTTATTCTTAAGTTTTACAAATAAAAATTCATTACATGTAATTCTCTTGTGTATAAGATGTATATTATTTTATTATAATAATGTATTTATAATTTAAAAATTAAATCATAAGACGCATGTAAAATTAGATGTCATAGTTAAAAACATATTAAAAGTAATATAATTTTTTAACAATGAGAAAAAGGATTATAAAAAATAAAATATAGAACAAGAGACAAAAAATAAATAAAGGAAAAAAGAAAATGACATTTCACTTAAATAATGTCTTGGGGGTATAATGGTCAATTTCCAGCAAAAATGATATTTTAAATAATTGACCACAAGTCAAGGGTGCAAAATGCCTATTAAAATTGTTTAGAGGGTATTTTGCAACTAAGGTAATAGTTGGAGGGCATTTTACTTTTGTCATCTTTTTTTTTTTTTGTGTCATTAAAACATTTGATGGGTTAATTTAATGAATTTTTTGAAAATCTGTGCTAACATATTTTAGACTTAAAAATTTCCCAATTTCTTACTTTCAAAAAATTAATATCATGACATCTAGAAACACTAAAAATGAATAGCTCTGAAATATACACATCTAAGGTATAAGAAATTTTCTTGTCTTTCCTTAGGGAATTGGTTAAATTTTGAAATATTTTTTTATTTTTGAGATTTAGGAAAGAAAGTAAAAGAAATTTTCACAAGTAACTTACTATTTACTTTTTCATTAAAAAAATTTTAATTTTCATAAATTTTATGGTTTAGGAAGTTAGCAAATTTTTTTTTCATCATTGATTTTGGTTGAATGATCATTTATTGAAATAGCAAAAAATTAAATGAAATCATTTTATTAACATTCTTACTATTTAACTCAAAAATATAATAATATAATTTTGCCACAAATAAAATTTTATAACAAATATTTTGTAGGTCATCAAATTTGGAGTAGCATAATGTTACAATTTTTTTTTTCCTACATAAGCTCGAGTTTGAGATATGAATAAAAGTGGAATTGAACCTACGTAGTCTTGAATGCTAACAATAGTATAATGATGATGTGGATAAAATACAATTTATAAATTGATCAGATAGTGAATTGTAACTCATCTGAATAAATAGAAATTCTTCTATTTACCCTTAATTGGGAAGATATTTGCTTATTTGTTATTCAATTGATCATTGGTAGTTTGCATTGACAAAGTTGGACAATAAAGTTAAACCTCTCCATTTAAGAGTAATTTTTTCAACAATACTAGTGACTCAATTGATTTTTGGTAGTTTGCATTTAGATTATAGTCAAACTATCTTGACGGTGTTGGATAAGGATCCTTTACTCACAAAGACAAATGGAGTAACCGCCATTTATCTTTAAAAAAATAAATTTTGAAAATTTAAGAAATAAAAACTATTCATGATTTCCAAATAATATATTATGTATAAATGCCTTGAAAAGAATTGGAAAAAAAAAAATAGTAGTGCTTTATCGTTTGATTAAACAAGCGTATGCTTCATTAAAATTTAAAAATTCTTTTGTTTGTCCAAATATCACATATAAATTTGATCGTAATTTTTTTTGAATAAATTGATTTTTAAATATGATGATTTATTCAGTGAGATAAAATTAACTGTTTATTTAGATTATTTTCTTAACTTTAATTATTTAGATATTGATAAATTGACAAACAAATGAAGATGATCCCAAACCGACAGAGTCGCCGTCCTAAACGTAATTGATGGCCCCGCTATTGAACTAATTATTGTTGTTTTCTTTCCTAGATGAATTTGAATTATTTATATGCAAGTTTCATTAAGCGGTATAATAGAAGGAGAAATTTTAGACAAAGCTGCAATTTCCATCCAAAATAAGGTAAAGTAGGAATGTGATGTTCCCACTTTTATCTTATTATATATTTATGAATAAAGCATACATAAATTTGACAAAGTTCAAATTCATCGAATTTCTAAATATAACATCCATTCATAAATAAATAGCATAAATAAAAGAAGGAATGGGTTGATGCACTCATTCTCACATTCCTACTCTGCCTTTATTTTGAATGAAAATTGTAATTTTATCTAAGATCTCTTCTTCTATTGCAACACCCAATGAATCTTACATATATGAAGAATTCAGAATTATTTAGGAAAGAAAACGGCTATTGTTACTTCATTTAGTAAGGCATCAATTATGTATCGAACTTCAATTCCTTTGAAGAAAATATTTGAAATTGTTGAAAAATATCTGAAGATAGAGATTTAGTGAAAGTGGGTGAATTTAATTATTTACCTTTCTTCAATGTTGACTTTGGAGGCTAGTAGGATTCTTGGGATTTTACTAAATTTGGTTTTGTTTTTTTGGGTGATGGGTTCAATAAGAAGCCAAAAGAAGAAGAAGAAAGTAGAGAAGAAGAAGATGGAGGAGTAGCGAAAGTGGCTGAATTTAATTTTCTACCTTTTTGGAGATGGACTTTGGAGGTTAGTGGGATTCTTGGGATTTTACTAAATTTGGTTTTTTTTTTTGGGTGATGGGTCCTATAAGAAGCCAAAAGAAGAAGAGCAAAGTAGAGAAAAAGAAGAAGAAGAAGAAGATGGAAACGAAGAGGATGAAGATGCTTGCTGCTTCTAAGTAGATGTAGATATTCAGAGGAGAGAGTATCGGAGCTGCTGAGCCATGGTGGCCATTTTTGCTAGTTAATAAGTGGGGGAAGGTTTTCTACTTTTGTTTGGATAATTTTGTCTTTGAGCGAGTCACGTGGGAGGCATGTGACAAGCACTAATGGAGAGTTAACTGAGAAATTTAATGCAATAGCCATAAATGACATTTTTAGAAGTCCAGTAACATTTTTGGCCGCAAAATTAGTTTAGTGACTAAAACCCATACACTTTAAAAGTATAGCGACCTTTTTGGCCATTTGCTCTACAATAATATGTGATGGATTCTCAGTGGTTGCATGCAAGTAACAAGATGATGGACAATGATATTGTCACAACAAATATCTTAGTGCCACATCATGTATTTATAAGATGACAAAAGTACCCTTCCTTCTCAATGATTTCTATTTGTGAACCCACCACCACTAACCTTTTCCCCATCATTCCTTCCCTAGGCTTTTGTTCCCATTTCCTATTACCATCACTCTCAACCACCTTCCCAAAAACCAAACTTCTAATGGTTGAAAAATCATGAATTTATGTTGGATAGTTGAGAAAATAGACGTCAAGACCTTGAGGAGGGAGAATTTGTCAAAGGATACTGGAAGATTGTCAGGAAAATGAGTGAAAACTAAATTTGCCATCGCAAATTGGACAAAAATTTAGGGTTGTGATGCTATAGCGAGAGAAGGGAGGACAAGGTGGTATTTTTAGTGGAGGAGACATCAAGTTTGTTGTGGTGGAGTTCACAAGACAATTTAAAATTATGAGAGGGTATTTTTGTCATTTGTCTGTAAATGTGTTGTGACAATAAGATAATTACTCTGGCAATATCATTACCTCAAGATGAAATGTCTTGTTAAGGCTCTTTTGATTCGTAACTACATTTGGTTAGATAAGTTATTCATCTTTTAAAATTGGAAAAATGACCTTAAAAGTCGATCACATTGTACGTTTGTATTTTTTTATTTTCTCACATTTAAAATGTCTGATATGTGTTTTCATCACTCACAAATTTAAAACCTACCATTTTAATCTCTCAGCATAATTACAAGTATATTTTGTCCCGAAATAATTGTATATATATCACATATCACTTTTTTTTAGAGGCAAAATTAGAAAATATACTTTCTAATATAACTGTCTAAAATGGTATTTAAATTTATGATTATGCAATCACTATTTATAAATAAAATCATCTTAACATTTGATTTTATCATTCAAATACTTTATTCAAAATTAAGTTATTAAAGATCTTTATAATTCTATCGGTGTCTCATGGCTGCATGGGCTAATTAATTTTATCGAAATAAAAGGAAAAAATGAAAAGTTTTAAAAAAAAAAAAGTGGGAAGAATTGGTATTTACTGAAAAAACAAAAGAAAGATTTTGCAACTAAACATGAAAATTGCCAACATAAGTAGGAGGTCTTCTCACACTTTTTTTGACATGCCTAGTGTATAATAAGAGAGGCTGGGCCATATAAAAAGTTCTAAGGCAAAAGAAATAAATAAATAAATAAAAAATAAAAAAGTGTGAAAGTTTGATGCTAAAAATTTGGACAAAGATGGAATAAGAAAAAAATTAGCCATCTTTTTCTAAATTTTTAGCGGCAAACTTTCACTTACTTTTATTTTTTACTTTAAACTTTTTATATGGGCTCAGTTTCTCTTATCATATGATACGTATGTTAGAAGACACGTTTGAGAGAACCTGCTTATGTTGGTAATTTCCATGTTTAGTTGCAAAATCTTCATTTTCTTTGTTTTTTCATTAATACCAAATTTCCCCACTATATTTTTTTTTTTTTTACTTTTCCTTTTTTTTTCTCCTTTCAATAAAATTAATTAGCCCAAGTAGTCATGAGCCACCATTTGAATGATAAAGATATTGAATAACTTAATTTTGAAATCGAATATTATAATATCCAAAAAGTTAAATAAATAATATGATTTTGAAATTAAATGAGAGATAGTGCAATCATTGTAAATTGCTATGCTTTTTTCTTATCTTCTTTTTATGACTTTTTGAATTAATTGATTTTTGGATACGACGGTCTACTTTAAGGGATGTTAGATAAACATATTAAGTGTTTAAATTTAATTTATTAAGTATTTTTTGTATTAAGTGTATTTGATAGCAAAATTCCTGCCTCTTAATAGATTAAGGGGTGTTTGTTAATGCTGAATACTGATTCTGAATTTTGAATACTGAATTCTGAATTCTGAAATCAGAATTATAAGTTCTGAAAGTATTAATTGCTGAATTATTTTGTTTGATAATCAACTGAATTCAATCTCTAAATTAAATATGTCACTTCATAATTATATTAATTTATTATAAATAATTGTTATATATGCGTAGAAAAGAAAATGAATAATTAAGGATAGTATAAATATATATGAGAGAGAATGTGTGTGAGAAAGAATTTGTGTGTGATAGAGTGTGTGTATGTGAGTGAGAGAGAATATGCATGTGTGTAAGTGTGTGTGAATAAGAGTATGAAAAAGTATCAGAGAGAATGTGTGTCGAGAGATTAAGTGTGTATGTGTGTGAGAGAGAGACAATGTATATATATGAAGAAGTGTGTGTTTTTGTGTGTGAGAGAGTATATGTTTGTGTGAGAGTGTGTGTGCAAGTGAGAGAAAGTTTGTGTGAATATGTGTGAGAGAGAGTGTGTGTGTTAGACTATGTGTTTGTACATTTATTTAAAATTCAGCATATTAAGTGAAAATATTTTCACTTAAAATTTTGAATACAAATTAAGCAGAACTTAATATATTAAGTGATAAGAAAATTCTGTTATCAAACATGCTGAATTCAAAAATTTCTTAATCAATTAATTTTCAGTATTAAGTTGAGTTATCAAACAGACCCTAAATACCACTTAATCTGTACATAAAATTTTAATTAAAAAGTTTATCATTTAATTTATTGAATTCATTATTAGTATAGTAAAACTTCATCAATATTATTTATTTTATATTCACACAGTCTTTCACATGTACACGTATTCATATGCACATAAAATCTTTCTAACCAAATCACGTCACTTTCCCAAAATACATCTACTTTCTCTCACAAACATAATTTCTCTTTCTCTCTCACACACACACACAAAACACACTTTCATATATAATTTTTATCTATCACACACACAATAAATTCACAAATTTATTTTATTGCATATACTTTTACACGCTATATTTCTTCGCTCTCACATACAATCACATACTTGTACATATTACTTATCTATTCCACACAGACACACACAGTATATATATTAGTATTTTTTTGTATTAAAAATGCAATATGTAAAAAATTAACTTAATATGAAATAAATAATATTATATTGAGCAATATAATATATACCGGGTAAAATATTTTAATTTAGTGTTCAAGTTCACATGATTATAAAAAAAGATGCAACTTTATGAATTCCACAAATGAAAACTTCAACACTTAAATTTTGTGTTTAGATTCCATATTTCTTGGACATTTTTGTGCTTGCTGTATCGGTATGTAATCCTTTGTATTTGATTTTGGAAGGGGCCGGGGTCCAGCGACTAAGTAGCTTATATTCCATACGGCCGATAATTTCCACAATTCACTGTTTGGGATCATGTCAGCTGCACATCCTTAATGGGGAGAATGACTTGCTTTTATCAATAAATCAAACTAAAGGTACCACACATGCAAGAATATATGTTGCTAGAGTGACCATGGTTGCCCTGAGAAAGGAGAAGTTGCGGGAAGGCTTGTTTTACTTCCACCGAGCTTTCAAGAATTATGTGAGATTGGTTTTAAGAAATATGGATTTTGGCCAGCCAGAGTTTTGAACAAGGATGGAGCTGAAATTGATGAAATAGGGGTAATAAGCGATGGTGACCATTTGGTATTTGTAAGTGATGGTGGATCTCATGAACAACCTACTCAGCAAGATACTACTTGTGCTGATGGTGGATAGAGATGAATCAAAAACTACACATTGCACTTTCCACCCCTAAATCTTTAAGGCTTGTAGGTTCAATGCCATCAATTTGTGGCTAAAGGTCCTCGTATACTAAGCCAGTTAGTGATATTCTCTTTATTATAGATGAATCATTCACCAATTGTTTTTGGTTCTGTAAATGCATGCATAGGTTACACTAACCAAAATAAGAGGGACTCCATACAAGCATTGTAACACCAATTCCTGCGCTTTGTGCATTGCGGTCCCTTACACACATGGGTAGTATTAGCTCAAATACCAAGTCAACTGTCAGTATGAGCGCCATTATCAACTAAAATGATGCAATGATATGCCAAAAGAAAAAGGAGCTAACCACCTGACGTTTTCATATCTTACGGAGCTAAGTTCAACAATCTGGAGATGCAGAATTTTCTACTCTATTGAAGTGGGAAGCAAAATCAGGCCTGCAAAATCTTCAGATGCTCTCTGCATCTGAATACTGGCAAGTATGCTCATCTTCAAGATAAAGATATAAAGCAGAAAATTAATCCAAACCATTAGGCATGCACATATATAAAAAGGGCTAACAGAATATGACAGAGTACATATTCTACATATGCCAGATTGTACTCCGATTGTCTGCACAAAGGCTTACACTAGGTGAGCATGAAACTACATATACACATCCATGCTCTTTTATTTAATGGTAATCGGTACTACTACTAAGAAACAGCCTTTGGACCTTGAGTAACAATTCCAAAGGCATCATATGCACATCTATATAACTCCTGCCTACAGAAGCCCCAGCATTCTGAGACGTTCTTCATGCACAGGGTCCAAGTTGGGAGGGGTATAACAGCCATGAAGATCCTTAACAACATACTCCTGCAACATCCAGAAAAAAAATGTATATCAGGAATTAGGAAAACAAGACGAAACAAAGTCTTACCAAGCCCTACACTAACAAGGGCAAGTATCTGGGGCTCTAGAATTATCCGAGTAGGATCATTAGATTAAAGTACAGATTTTCACTAAATAATAGGCGAGAAATCAACTTGAAATACTTAGGTTTCATGAATGATTGAATGTATTCAGGCTCACCTTCAGAGCATTTATCCGATCCAGAAACTTGTCCAAATTCCAAACCTCCTAGTTCATCACCCAAAGGACATGGAAAGCAAATGAAACACCGCAATACACAGAGAAACTTTGATGCATCAATCCTATTATCCCAAGTAGTTCTATTTACTAAATCTTCAACTGTTCAGGGCTTAATCAGCTAAATTGCAAAAGATTTCAGTATGTATGGATCCAGAGGTATTTTCGGATCCAGCCAGAAGCTAAAGCTACATTTTATATTGATTACAAAATGAAGAGAGGTTAATATGTCTGATTTGAATGTGACGTGCGTAAATAACTCAGAAGTCCGAACACTGGCTCAAATTCAACACTATCACATGGTCGACGTCAATGCCAAGTATATCCACTACTAATCAAAAATCAATACAGTCGAAGATAAGATTATGAAACAATTCCAAAGCATTTTTTTTACATTTAAGGACTTGTTCTTGGAGATGGACAATGAGAGTTAGGATTAAGCATTTTTGACTAGTGCAACATAATCATGAAACATCAATTTCCAACTGAATCCTGTGACTGGAATGTTTTCTTTTAGGTATTGGATCTGCAGATGTTGGATATGAATCGCCCCCTAAATCTTCAATCATGCCCAACTAGAGCAACAATCAGTGCATAAATTTTGCTGAAATCTCTAGTTTAGCTATTAATTCGAAGTCCAAGCAGCATTAAGACCAATTCATCACGTGAAATACTTTACTGCAATAGAGCAATCTCAGTTCCAAAGTAGAGCCTCTTTCTTCACATTATTCCTATTCTTTAGCATAAAGTACCTTGGCAACAGCTATCAAAAGACCTCATTGATGATAAAAGAAGATTCCATCAGCTCAAAAAATAAATAAGAAGTTGACTCTGTTGGCTAGCTTTATTAAAAGATTCAGAAACTATGTTAGTTCACTCTTATTAGATTGATCATTTTATTTACTTAAATAGTTTACACAGGAGACAAATAGCCAAGAATTTTACCTTTGTGAGTTCTCTCTTAGTAAGTTGATGTGGTAGTGTCTCTGCCAAATCCTCTGGATGATCATGGTGGCAGCAAGGAAGCCATGGGCAATGCCAAGAATGGCAAAGATGACAACAAACACAATTGCTAGGGTAAAGCATGTCTCCATGGATGCAGGGAAACAATGCAACATGCCACAGCCATAACAACAATTCGGCCAACCGGCCACACATGGGTCATTGGTGCCCAGAGAGGAGCAGTGTATTCTGAGCCCAACAAATCCAAGCAGCGCAAGGAAGCCAAGAACCCCTGTCCAGTCAATGGGATGTATGTTAGACCAGAGGGATCTTTCTGCCATATGATCAGACTATTGAATACAAAAAGAGAACAGTCATGATTTCTGGGGGGAAAAGATTACAGATATAGCAACCCATACAAATCACAAATGCTGCAACCTGATTATTAAATATATTTAGCAGATAGAACAAGAAACTAGATTTTCAAAACATATATGATTAACAGTCCCAAGAAATTCAGGAACACTTGAACTGAAACAACTTTAGCAGAATTGCTGGTCTGTCTCTTGCTAAAACAATACCAGGTGAAAGGAAACCCATTCAACATCGTTAAAAGAAGTTACACTCCGTAAGTCCATAGAAATAAAACACATGGTTCACTTTGAATATTTCCCAAGATGAGGCTTAACCAACAGCCCAACTGTCTTCGTTCATAAACTACCAATTAATCATATTACACCGACAGTATCCTCCAAAATCGTCCAATTAAGTGATGCAACAGCTGGACCATCATCAAACTCATTATTCTCTCCCTCCCCAATTCCTGCTACCAGTCCATACCCCAGTTATATGTTACACTAATTTCATTTGCATTGCCCTTTAACCATGTTTTCTTGACATAAATAATTACTCTTTGCATGGAAACTTATCATAGGAAAGTCCTGTTCATAATAATTGACCACATGTTGACAGAACCACCAAAGGAAATACAAGAGTGAGTCAGTGAACCTTTGGCACATTTATTTTCCAAGATGTGTTAATTAATAAATTTCTGGGTTTACCTACACAATAGTAGAATGGAATAGGAAGCTTAGAAAGTATGCGATCCCAACTATCATTAAATGAGTTCCTGAAAGTTCCATCTTTATCCATGAGATAACCAAAAGCACTTATGGCGGCAATCACCTGAAGGAACAAGGAAAAATTAGTTAGACACTGAAAGAGATCTCATATAGAAATTTGGAGTCCATGTCATGTGTCATATATAAAAACAAAACATAGAGAAAAATAGAAGAGGAAAGCCTAAACCGACTGAATGTTGCAACCACAAAAAAAAAAAAAAAGAGTAAAAGAACTAAACTGTTAGCATAAGGAATAAATTCTAAAATCGAGGACCTCAGAGCTCCAAACTGTTAGCATACACACATATGGAAAAACATAATCATTCTGATGCCATTACTGTTCGTACACTAGCTATACAAGTTTAGCATTAAATTAAAGCAGGGTAAGCAACTAAAGAACCATAAGGGGATCAGTGGCCACAAGCAAGTCTACAACATAATAGTTGCCATCCCCCTCAAGAATTAACTGCAACTTGTAGCCTTTAATTGAGTTTGAGATTATTAATTTACGCTGAATAACTATAAGCGTGCCAATGGTATCGATCAATTCATGATAGAAATTAAAATGAAATAGCAAAGATAGCAAACCTCAGCACCAATAACCAACACAGAAAACATGTTAAGCCAGTGAAATGAGGCAGAAAAGAGTTTACATATAACAATATGGAGTCAGGGCCAGTCCAAAATGATAAAGTTAATTTCAAGACCTATAAGAAAAATGATAAAGATTATTTGTAGATCCATACATTAAGAGTAACTGATGTAAACAAATTACACTTACAGTTTGTACAGCAAGAAATACGAGTAAAACGTCCCTTGCTACAAAGAGCCTGAATTTTGTTTTGCGCCAAGAACTGCCCTCCAACTCTACCACGTCAAGATGAAATTGAGTGTTACAAGTAGTGCAATGAGAAAAGGCATCGATCAAATCCTTCCTGCATCAGGTACCAAGTAATGATTAATAAAATAGTATCTCCATCCTTAATTTCACAGACTGGTTGCATTAGAAGTAGTCTCACCTTGACAGACCGCCAGTGATCAAGGCTTGGGCGATGAACAAACTGCTGTGTGCCTTTACACGTGCACGGAGATATCAATTCAACATCTATCAAGGAGATAAGAACTAATTAGACTACGAAAACGAGACTCAATACAGAATCAACAATACAACAATAAATAGTCTAACAAGCACCGATCCACCGACAGGAAAAGTACTCCCAAGACGTTACGAAAACGAAGACTTCCGAACATTTCTATCAAGATTGAAACATTAAGTTCCGTATAAGACAGTTGTATTACGAAGAAAAGCAATATGACATCATCAGCGGTCGAAAAAATCAGTTCTTCGGGGATAAAGTTAAAACGGTCAAATAAAACGCAAACAGCGGTCGAAAAAATCAGTTCTTTGGGGATAAAGTTAAAACGGTCATGAATAAAACGCAAACACCTCAAAACACAAATTTCTTGCTTTAAAAAGCTTTGAGTGCAAGAATAGGGGGGAAATCCTTTCACGCATCGAGCGTGATGGATTTTCACACGCAAAAAATGATTTTGCTCAAAACATCAAAACATTTTTAATGACGCACATTGCAGCAGAGTGTACTACCGCATTTGGTCCTCTAGCTCCTCTGTTACAATTTGCATTACACCTTGCGTTGCACCATCTTATGGGATGATCATTGTCCCTTATTTAATATTTACCCATATTGAAACACACATGATAGCGTAACACACTAACACAGGTGTAACACCAAAATATATAACCCATTGCCCAGTGACACTCTCAGGTATTTATTCCTACTCACAAATTGCATTTTACAGCTATATCAAGTAAAACAAGTACACCCAAGAGAGGGGGGAGGGGAGTACAAATACACAACCAAGCGTCTCCTTCAACCAACAAAACTCAACAAATAACCTGTGATCAACCAAAACAAATACCTACTTATACTACAGATTACTAGTAAAAGTATACCATCTTACTAACCCAAAAAGAACCAGGAAAAAAAAAAACCATCTTTTTTTTTGTTTTTTTGGTGAAGGAAGAAGAGTTTACCATCTTTGCCATCGCATTGGAGGCAAATTCTACAACAAGGCAAGGAACCAGCCTCAATGTCCACAACCTCTATCTCAGAGGAGCTCGCCGGTGCCGACAGCAGTGAGGAGTCGACATGGTGGTGTTCATGCAGCAGAGGGTCGGAGTCGGAGGGGTACCGGCCACCACGAAATGGTTCCAGCTGAATTTCTCTTCTCATCGGAAAAAACTTCATCAAAAATCCACAAGAACACCGACAAGCACCGAACAAAAAAAGGTAAGATTGAAATGAAATTAGCAAATTTTAATTAAAATTTACATAACTAAAAACTAAAAATTGAGAATGTGAAATTAAACAGAGGTGTAGAAATTAGGAAAGTATTAGTTTTGAAGAATGTACCTGAAATATTTGATGAAGAAAAGATGCAGAAAATGATGATGAAAGTAGTGAGATGAATGTCTTTCTTTCGGTAAAATAGGCGGTGTCAAGCGGTAGAAGATGTCTCTTCTGCTTGCTTTCTCTTCTTTCTTCTTCTTCACATCTTTTTTTTTCTCTTATTTTTTTGGAAAAGAAAGTATAAGAGACAGTACTAACATATTGTCTTCTTAAGAGCTTTCTCAATATCACATCTAGATCAATATCATTGATTTAGAAACACTAAAAAGTGAATAGCTTTGAAAAGTCAAGAATATATAAATTGATTTTTAAATACGAGGATCTACTCAATTAGATAAAATAAACTATTTATTCAGATTATTTTCATAACTTTAATTATTTAGATATTGATAAATTGACAAACAAATGAAGAAGATCCAAACCGATGGAGTTGAGTTGCCATTCTAAACGTAATTGATGGCCCACTATTGAACTAATTATTGTTGTTTTCTTTCCTAGACGAATTTGAATTATTTATATGCAAGTTTCATTAAATGATATAATAGAAGGAGAAATTTTAGACAAAGTTACAATTTCCATCCAAAATAAGGCAAAGTAGGAATGTGATATTCCCACTTTTATCTTATTATATATTTATTAATAAAGCTACATAAATTTGACAAAGTTCAAATTCATCGAATTATCTTTTAAGTTCCATTCATAAATATATAGTATAAATAAAAGAAGGAATGGGTTGACACACGCATTCTCACATTCCTACTCTGCCTTTATTTTGAATGAAAATTATAGTTTTGTCTAATATCTCTTTTTCTACTGCATCCCTCAATGAATCTTACATACGAAGAATTCAAAAGGCTATTGGTACTTCATTTGGTAGGGCATAAGTTACGTATCAACTTCAATTGTTTTGATGAAAACATTTGAAATTGTTGGAAAATATTTGAAGATAGAGATATAGTGAAAGTGAACGAATTTTATTTTTTCCTTTTTTGAAGGTTGACTTTGGAGTCTAGTGTGGATTCATGGGATTTTACTAAATTTGGTTTTGATTTTTGGATGATGGGTCCTATAAGAAACCAAAAGAAGAAGAGGAAAGTAGAGAGGAAGAAGGTTGACTTTGGAGGCTAGTGGGATTCTTGGGATTTTACTAAATTTGATTTTTTTTTTTTTTTTTGGTGATGGGTCCTATAAGAAGCCAGAAGAAAAAGAGGAAAGTAGAGAAAAGAAGAAGAAGAAGAAGATGGAACCGAAGAGGATGAAGATGCTTGTTGCTTCTAGATATTCAGATGAGATAGTATCGGAGCTGTTGAGCCATGGTGGCCATTTTTGCCAGTTAATAAGTGGGGAAAGGATTTCTACTTTTGTTTGGATAATTTTGTCTTTGAGCGAGTCACATGGGAGGCACGTGACACGCACTAACAGAGAGTTAACTGACAAATTTAATGCAATAGCCAAAAAATGACATTTTTAGAAGTCCAATAACATTTTTGGCCGCAAAATTAGTTTAGTGACTAAAACCCCACGTAAACTTTAAAAGTGTAGAGACCTTTTTGGCCATTTGCTCTACAAAAATATGCGATGGAATCTCAGCATGCAAGTAACAAGACGAGGGGCAATGATATTACCACAACAAATATCTTATTGCCACGTCATGTGTTTATAAGATGACAAAAGTACCCTTCCTTCTCAATGATTTCTATTTGTGAACCCACCACCACTAACCTTTTCCCACATCATTCCCATTTCCAATTACCATCACTCAACCACTTTCCCTAAAACCGAACTTCTAACGGTTGAAAAATCTTGAAATATTTTTTGGACAAACTTTCAATGCTATTTTATTGCTGCGGTTGATGAATTTATGTCGACTGATTCAAGAAAAAAGACGTCAAGACCTTGAGAAGGGAGAATTTGTCAAAGGATATTGGAAGGTTGTCAAGAAAAGGAGTGAAAACTAAATTTGCCATCGCAAATTGGACAAAAATTTAGGGTTGTGATGCTGTAGAGAGAGAAGGGAGGACGGGATCAGGTGTTTTAAGTGGAGCATACATCAAGTCTGCTGTGGTGGAGTTCACAAGATAATTTAAATTATGAGAGGGTATTTCTGTCATTTGTCTGTAAATGTGTTGTGACAATAAGATAATTACTCTAGCAATATCATTACCTCAAGACGAAATATCTTGTTAAGGCTCTTTTGATTCGTAACTACATTCGGTTAGATAAGTCATTCATCTTTTAAAATGGAAAAAATGACCTTAAAAGTCTATCACATTTCACATTTGTATTTTTTTATTTTTTCACATTTAAAATAATGCATTTTCATCACTCACAAATTTAAAACCTATGATTTTAATCTCTCGACCCAATTACGAGTATATTTTGTCCCGAAATAATTGTATATGTATCACATATCACTTTTTTACTTGATATAGCTGTAAAATGCAATTTGTGAGTAGGAATAAATACCTGAGATGTGTCACTGGGCAATGGGTATATATTTAATAAGTTAAATCATGTATTTACTTAATTTTACTTCCATTCAAATACATGATTTCAAAATTAAGTTATTAAAGATCCTTATTATGCTAATGGGTCTCATGGCTGCATGGGCTAATTAATTTTATCGAAATAAAAGGAAAAAAATGAAAAGTTTAAAAAAAAAATGTGGGAAGAATTGGTATTTACTGAAAAAACAGAAGAAAGAAAGATTTTGCAACTAAACATGAAAATTCTGTCTCTTATACACATCTAGATGTGTATTAGGAGACACTCAGTCCATATGTATAGTTCAAAGTCAAAAATAAAAGTAAAAAGTTGCCGCTAAAAATTTAGAGTGTGACAGTTGGCTGCTAAAAATTTGGACAAAGAAGGAATCAGAAAAAAATTAGCCATCTCTTTCTAAATTTTTAGCGGCAAACTTTCACTTACTTTTATTTTTGACTTTGAACTTTTTATATGGACTGAGTGTCTCTTATTATATGATATGTCTGTAAGAAGACACGTGTGAGAGGACCTGCTTATGTAGGCAATTTTCATGTTTATCCTTTTGCAAAATCTTCCTTTTCTTTGTTTTTTCATTAATACCAATTTTCCCCACTATTTTTTTTTTTTTACTTTTCCTTTTTTTTTTCTTCCCTTTCAATAAAATTAATTAGCCCAAGTATTCACGAGCCACCATTAGAATTATAAAGGTATTGAATAACTTAATTTTGAAATCGAGTATTATAAAGGACAAAGTTGAATAAATAATATGATTTGGCAGTTAAATGAGAGATAGTGCAATCATTGTAAATTGAGCTTTTTTCTTATTTTTTTTTCATGACTTTTTGTATTAATTGATTTTTGGATACGCCAGTCTACTTTAAGGGGTGTTTGATAAACATATTAAGTGTTTAAATTTAATTTATTAAGTATTTTTTGTATTAAGTGTGTTTGATAGCAAAATTCCTACCTCTTAATATATTAAATACCACTTAAGTTGTATATAAAATTTTAATTAAAATGTTGATCTTTTAATTATTGAATTCATTACTAGTATAGTAAAACTTCATCATGATATTATTTATTTTATATTCACACAGTCTTTCACATATACACATAAAATCTCTCACTTTTCCAAAATACATCTATCTTCTTTCACAAATATAATCTCTCTTTTTGTCTCTCTCGCACACACACAAAACACACTTTCATATATAATTTTTATCTATCACGCACACAATAAATACACAAATTTATTTTATTGCACATACTTTTTACACACTATATTTTTCTTCGCTCTCACACATAGTCACATACTTGTACATATTACTTATCTATTCTACCCAGACACATATACTATATATATACTAGAAAAGAGCACGTACTTTGCACGTATAACACTTCTAATTTATTGAAAAAAAAATTATTTTATAAAAAATAAAAAAATAATTAATGAATATAACCAAGTATGAATATTTTAACTGTTGAATTTTTTATACAAGAATTATTTATTTTAAATATATTAATATCTTTGCTCCTTTTCATTGTAATTATTTTCACCTATTTTTTTTAAATTTTTCAATTCATATTATTTGTTATTTGTTACAAAATTATATATAAATTTTTATTTTTCTTAAAAATTAAACAAATTTCTCTTTTATGAGAACAACGTATGGTAATTGTATTTTTTTTATATTTCCCTTCTAGGTGCCTGGATTATAATTTTCGTATAGTGTCACCACCAATTAATTAAACAATTAAAGATTAAGATATTTTCCATAGTATTCCTGTTTTTAAATATATGTGCATATTCTTTGTCATTACAAAGAAAAAGATAATATCATTATCAAGTATCAAACATTATATAGATGAAGTATTTGTAAAATTATATTGGTAGCAAAAATATTATTAGGTAATTGATGATATATGGATAATAATTCCAAAAAAAATTATTAATAAAAATTTCAAAAAATAAGAAAGAAATTGAATCTAATTAAAATATAAAGAATAAATAAATCAAACAAAAATTATGTCTTATGTATAGGATAACTAAACAGATCAATTATATATTCTCCAAATTATAAATATGTATTTATATAGTATATTAAATCATTATAAAAAATTGAAATAATAAAATGTTCTTTTGTCTTGTTATAAAATGTAACGAATATTAGATAAAACAATCATTTATCTTACTCTACAATAGACGAAATGCTAATGAAATTGTTGTTCTAAATATAACTAAAATTACATGTTATTACTTTAAGTGAGATTTTATATATTTTTTGTATCACAATTAATTTTTTGCTAACATATTATGTAAAATATATATACATATAGAGAATATATTGTTATGTTATCTCTTAAAATTAAGATAATATTCACTTAAATACTTAATTAATGTTCTAAGCTTTTTATTCATCTTCAATAAATAAAATGTATTAATTCCGATACTATAATAGTTTTTATTTTTCTTTTAGGTTCACAATATCTCTTTGACTAATAGCGATACCACCAATAAATTAATCAATTATAGGCAAAGACTTTTTCCATAATATTGAACTTTTTTGAGATATACCTACATATTCTTTATCATTTGTAAAGGATGAAATCACCATCAAATATCAAACATCATTTAATAAATGAAGTGTGTTAAAATTTGATTTATTAATGAAAATATTTATAGGAGATTAAATAATATATAGTAATAATTAGTCAAAAATGATAAAATAAAATTTCAAAAAATAAGAAAAAAATAAACCTAAATATAAAGAACAAAGATATCAAACAAAAATTATGTTTCCTGTAAAAGAAAACCAACTAATTAAACTAATATGACTAAAGAATAGAAACAACTTGAACATATAATAGTTACAAAATATAATATTTTTATTTTATTCTTTGCTTAAATATAAATAATTTTTTAACTCTTAGAATTATATACATTCTTATTACATATTTATGCCAAAATTTCATAATAAGTTAAAGAGGAAACAATTTATTTTATTAACATTTCATATATTTTAGAATAAGATAAAGGATATTTTCGTGAATATTCTATTCATTTTAAAGCAAGACAAAAGAACAAAATATTATTTCAATTTTTTATAATGAAATTAATGTACTATATTATACCTATACGTAAGTCAAGATTAAATCTTATAGAATCTTGCTTACATCAACTTATGTCATAGATTCCATAACATTTAATTCACACCACAAAGTTTACAAGTAGGGTAAAAAATCAGGTCTACCTAAGTCTTTCCCATAAGAGAAATTGAGCCCATATAAAAAGTTTAAAGTCAAAAATAAAAGTAAGTGAAAGTTTGCCGCTAAAAATTTAGAAAGAGATGACTAATTTTTTTCTTATTCCTTCTTTGTCCTAATTTTTAGCAGCAAACTTTCACACTTTTTTTTTTTTTTTTTGCCTTGGAACTTTTTCTATGGCCCAACTTCTCTTATTATAAACTAGACATGTAAGAAAACACGTGTACAAGAGGTCTCTTCCTACTTATGTTGGCAATTTTCATGTTTAGTTGCAAAATCTTTCTTTCTTTTGTTTTTTCAGTAAATACCAATTCTTCCCACATTTTTTTTAAACTTTTCCTTTTTTTTTTTCCTTTTTATTTCGATAAAATTAATTAGCCCATGCAGCCATGAGACCCCATTAGAATTATAAAGATCTTTAATAACTTAATTTTGAAATCAAGTATTTGAATGGATAAAATTAAGTAAATACTATGATTTTGGAGTTAAATGGGATATTGCATAATAAGAGGTAAATATGTTATAAAGAAAGTAAAATTTTCTAATTTTGTTTCTATTTAAGTGATATGTGATACAGATAAAAGATAGTTTTCGAGACAATTGTATACTTGTAATTGTAAAAGAAAGATTAAAATTTAGGTTTTAAATTTGTGATGATCTGTCTCTTATCATTTTATGTGTATAAGGAAAATAAAAAAAATATTAAACGTGAAATGTGATCAAATTTTAAAGGAGGATTTTTCCCATTTTAAAAGATGAATGACTACATCTATTTAAAATGTCTCTTATACTTTTAAAGATGGGAAAAGTAATAACATGTAATTTTAGTTCAATTTCTTTCTTATTTTATTGTCTTAACACATTTGTAGACAAATGACAAAAATACCCTCTCATAATTTTAAATTGTCTTGTGAACTCCACCACAGCAGACTTGATGTCTCCTCCATTAAAAACACCACCCAGTCCTCCCTTCTCTCTCTACAGCATCACAACCCTAAATTTTTGTCCAATTTGCAATGACAAATTTAGTTTTCACTCATTTTCCTGACAACCTTCCAATGTCCTTTGACAAATGCTCCCTTCTCAAGGTCTTGACGTAGATTTTATAACCATTCGACATATTTAATTCATCAACCGAAGCAATAAAATAGCATTGAAAGTTTGTCCAGAAAATATTTCATGATTTTTCAACCATTAGAATTTTCATTTTAGGGAAGGTGGTTGAGTGATGGTAATAGGAAATGGGAATGATGTGGGAAAAGGTTAGTGGTGCTGGGTTCACAAATATAAATCATTGAGAAGGAAGGGTACTTTTGTCATCTTATAAACACATGATGTGGCAATAAGATATTTCTTGTGGCAATATATCCATTACCCTTCATCTTGTTACTTGCATGCAACCACTGAGTTTCCATCACATATTATTATAGAGCAAATGGCCAAAAATGTCACTATACTTTTAAAGTTTACAGGTTTAGTCACTAAACTAATTTTGCGGCCAAAAATGTTATTGGACTTCTAAAAATGTCGTTTTTTGGCAATTGCATTAAATTTCTCAGTTAACTCTCCGTTAGTGTGTGTCACGTGACTCGCTTAAAGACAAAATTATCCAAACAAAAGTTGAAACCCTTTCCCCACTTATTAACTAGCAAAAATGGCCACCATGGCTCTGCAGCTCCGATACTTCCTCATATGAATATCTAGAAGCAGCAAGCATCTTCATCCTCTTCGGTTCCATCTTCTTCTTCTTCTTCTTTTCTCTACTTTCCTCTTCTTCTTTTGGCTTCTTATAGGACACATCACCCAAAAAAAAACCAAATTTAATAAAATCCCAAGAAGACACTAGCCTCCAAAGTCCATCTTCCAAAAAGGTCTATTATAGAAAATTAAATCCACTTTCACTACTCCTCCATCTTTTTCTTCTTCTTCTTTTTCTCTACTTTCCTCTTCTTCTTTTGGCTTCTTATAAGATCCATCACCCAAAAAAACAAAACCAAATTTAGTAAAATCCCAAGAATCCTACTAGCCTCCAAAGTCCACCTTCAAAAAAAAGTAGAAAACTAAATCATCCACTTTCACTACATCTCTATCTTCAGATATTTTCCAACAATATCAAATACTTTATTCAAAGCAATTGAAGTCCGATACGTAATTGATGCCCTACTAAATGAAGTAACAATAGCCGTTTTCTTTCCAAAATAATTTTGAATTATTCATATGTAAGTTTCACTGAGCGATGCAATAGAATAAGAGATTTTAGACAAAACTATAATTTTCATTCAAAATAAAGACAGAGTGGGCATGTGAGAATGCGTGCATCAGCCCATTCCTTTTTTTATTTATACTATATATATATATATATATATATATATATATATATATATATATATATATATATGAATGGCAACTAAAGAAATTCGATGAATTTGAACTTTGTCAATTTATTACTCATAAATATATAATAAGATAAAAATGGGAATATCACATTCCTACTTTGCCTTAGTTTGGATGGAAGTTGCAGCTTTGTCTAAAATTTCTCCTTCTATTATACCGCTTAATGAAACTTGTATATAAGTAACTCAAATTCATCTAGGAAAGAAAACAACAATAATTAGTTCAATAGTAGGGCCATCAATTATGTTTAGGACTGAAACTCTGTCAATTTGGGATCCTTGTCATTTGTTTGTCAATTTATCAATATCTAAATAATTAAAGTTGAAAATAATATGCATAAACTGTTAATTTTATCTCACTATGTAGATCATCATATTTAAAAATTAATTTATTCAAACAAACTACGGTCAACTTTATATGTAATATTTGGACAAATGTACGAATTTTTGAATTTGAATGAAACATACACTTGTTTAATCAAACGATAAAGCACAGTTTATTATTTTTTTTTTATTCTTTTCTAGGCATTTATACATGTATATTATTTGGGAATAGATGAATAGTATTTATTTCTTAAATTTTCAAAATTTATTTTTTAATGATAAATGGAGGTTTCTCCATTTGTCTTTGAGATAAAAGTGATACCTTATCTAACACTTCAAGATAGTTTGACTATAGTCTAAACGCAAACTATCAAGATGTTGGAGGTTACTCTACAAAAAGACCTGTCTCTCCAAATATTATCCATATTATCAAGATAGTTTGCGTACTTAATGTTAAATTGCAAACTATTTAAATCAATGTCTCTTATACACATCTAGATGTGTATAAGAGACAAATTACTCTTAAATGGAGAGGTTTAACTTTATTGTCCAACTTTGTCAATGCAAACTACCAATGATCAATTGAATAACAAATAAGCAAATATCTTAAATTAAGGGTAAATAGAAGAATTTCTATTATATAGATGAGTTACAATTCACTATCTGATCAATTTATAAATTGCATTGTTGTAGTTTTAAAAAATTACCCTTAAATGGAGAGGTCTAACTTTATTGTCCAACTTTGTCAATGCAAACTACCAATGATCAATTGAATAACAAATAGGCAAATATCTTCCCAATTAAGGGTAAATAGAAAGAGTTTCTATTTACTGATAAGTTACAACTCATTATCTGATCAATTTATAGATTGTATTTGATCCACATCATCATTATACTACTTTTAGCATTCAATACTACATAGTTTCAATTCCTCTTTTATTCATATCTCAAACTCAAGCTTACGTAGAAAAAAAAAATTGTAACATTATGCTACTCCAAATTTGTATGACTTACAAAATATTTGTTATAAAATTTTATTTGTGGCAAATATTTATTCGTACATTTTTGAGTTAAATATTAAGAACGTTAATAAAAAAATTTGATTTAATTTAATTTTTTTAAATGACAGTAAATTTTTTAATTTAATTAAGTATCAAGGACTACCTAAACCATAAAATTAATGAAAATTAAAACTTTTTAAATTAATTGAAAAAGTAAACCTTAAGTTACTTGTGAAATTTTCTTTTACTTTCTTTCCTAAATATCAAAAAAAAAAAACATAATTCCAATTTTAACTAATTATTAAAATTTTAAAAATATATTCTTGGCTTTTCGAATCTATTCACTTTTTAGTGTTTCTAAATCCATGAAATTGATTCTTTGAAAGTAAGAAATTGGGAAATTTTTCAGTCTAAAATCTTGTTCGTACAGATTTTCAAAAAATTCATTAAATTAACCCCCCTATTCTCTTTTCCCAAAAAAAAAAAATGAAGAAGAAGAAGAAAGAAGAGAAAGCAAGCAGAAGACAGATCTTCTGCCGCTTGACACCGCCTATGGGTCCTAAAGAAAGAAATTCATCTCACTACTTTCATCCTCCTTTTCTGCATCTTTTCATCATCAATTTTAGGTACATTCTTCAAAATTAATACTTTTCTAATTTCTACACCTCTGTTTAATTTCACATTCTCAATTTTTAGTTTTTAATTATGTAAATCAATTTTAATTAAAATTTGCTAATTTCATTTCAATCTAACCATTTTTTTTTTTGGGTTTGGTGCATGTCCGTGTTCTTCTGGATTTTTGATGAAGGTTTTCCCGATGAGAAGAGAAATTCAGCTGGAACCATTTCGCGGTAGCCGGTACCCCACCGGCTCCGACCCTCTGCTGCATGAACATCACCATGTCGGCTCCTCACTGCTGTCGGCATCGGCGAGCTCCTCTGAGATAGAGGTTGTGGACATTGGGGCTGGTTCCTTGCCCTGTTGTAGAATTTGCCTTCAATGCGATGGCAAAGATGGTAAACTCTTCATCTTTTTTTTTTTTTTTTTTTTTTGGGATTAGTAAGATGGTATACTTTTGCTAGCAATCTGCTGTATTATAGACATGTAGATGTGTATAATCACAGGTTACATTGTTCTAGTTTTGTTGGTTGAAGGAAACGCTTGGTTGTGTGTTTGTACTCTCCCGTCTCTCTTGTGTAGTTTTTGATTTAGGGTTGGAAAGCTATGGAATGTGTAGTTTTTGATTATATATTTTTTGTATCACAATTAATTTTTTGCTAACATATTATCTAAAACATATATACATATAGAGAATATATTGTTATGTTATCTCTTAAAATTATGATAATATTCACTTAAATACTTAATTAATGCTCTAAGCTTTTTGTTCATCTTTAATGGCATAAAATATAGTTAACTCCGATCTATAATAGTTTTTATTTTTCTTTTAGGTTCATAAGTTATAATTTCTAATAGTGACACCACCAATAAGTTAATCAAATATAGACAAAGGCTGTTTCCATAATATTGAACTTTTTTTAGATATATCTATATATTCTTTATTATTTTTAAAGGACGAAATCGCCATCAAATATCAAACATCATTTAATAAATGAAGCGTGTAAAAATTCTTTCATTAATGAAATATTTATAGGAGATTAAGTAATATATAGTAATAATTACAAAAATGATTAAATAAAATTTCAAAAAGTAAGAAAAAAATAATCCTAAATATAAAGAACAAAGATATAAATATATATATATATATATATATATTTCCTATAAGAGAAAACCAATAAATTAAACTAATATGTTCTGTATAATATGGATAGGTATCACGTAGTATATTTAGATTATAATTAAAAGGTGAAAATAAAAATTTGTTCTTTTATCTTACTCTGAAATGTACAAAAAATTAATGAAAAATCCTCTATATTACTCTAAATGCACGCAACTTGAATGAAAAATATTTAATTCTAAAGACATCTAAAATAATATTTAATTTATATAATTTCTATTCTAATTAATTTTTTTAACATATTGTTTAAATTAATTATGTATCCACATAGAGAATATATTGGTATTTTTCATGTTTCTTTATGATAATATTGATATTTTGAACTCTTCCATTCATCCTGAATGGTATCAAATTTGGTTAACCCTAGAATTATATTTTGATATAATATTTTAGTATGAAATTACATTTGTATTTAATAAATATATAAACAAAATGCAGCTGTCTCTTATACACATCTAGATGTGTATAAGAGATTTTTTGTACTTTTTCAATTAATTCCTTTTATTATATATCAAGATATTAATCTATATCTTTATTATTTTGTTAAATAGTGAAGAATTACATTGTAATTTCCAAAATCAACATGTAAAATCAATCTATATCTATAATTATTTTATAGTATTTAATAGTATGACTATACTTGAATAATATATGTTGTCTTTTAGAATACTTACTCACTTATTTTTTTCTATAATATCAATCCTACAATTTATATGTAGTATTCTTATAGGTCTTGTAATAATTATTCTAGACTATTTTGAGCATTAATCATACAATTGGTTTAACGTTTTTTACCTTATCCATAGTTAGTCCAAACCAATATTTCTTTGTTATTGTACATATACTGTAACAATTGATATTGTACTTTTCAAATATGACATTTATATTCATTATATACATTGATATTGTACATAGAGTATTGTTACAATCATTATTTCATAATAAATCTCTATTTTGGGTATATGTATTGTATCATGGATTGAACTTATTTTATACCTCATCAATAGTTCATCTAAACTAATATTCTATAGAATGATGTTATTAAAGATAAAGATTTAGTAATAGAAATACTGTTAAAAAGATATAAAATTAAGAAATAAGGGGCTGTCTCTTATACACATCTAGATGTGTATAAGAGACAGTTCCTTATAGTGACTTTTTTAACTTGAAATTCTTTCTTAATTGGATAGATATTTGCATTGACAAAGTTGGACAATTGAGTATGACCTCTCCATTTTCTATATATTCCATAATTTTTCAGTTGATATAAATTTTAATTATTTATTTGTACGATTATTAATTTTGTGATTTTTTAAGTTAGAACATACTCAAAAATTCTATACTCACGGATATATCTATCCTGTTAACCAAAATTTCAAGTTAAAAAAGTAACTATAATCAAGAGTCGTGAAACCATTATAGTTGACCTTCAATTAAGAAAAGTTGTACTTAAAAAATAATATCGGCCAGGTTTATCATCTTCTTGAATTAATCCCAGCCAAAAAGGCTAGCAAAAATGCCAAATTCAATTTCAATGTATCTTTTCATCAAATTCTACATGAATTCTTTACAATAAATTTATTTATCAGACAAAATTAAACAAAAAAATATTAGAATATAATAGGGGTGAAATGGTCAACATGTTTAGTTTGCATAATTGAAAGACTTTCTTGGTCAATAGATAATGTTAGGTATTAATCTATCAATGACACTAAAAAAGGGGTGAAGTGTAACTAACCTTAGATATAAAGCACGCAGGATAAAGAATCTAATTAAGTTTCCCAAACTGGGCATACTTGAATTAACAAATAGAGAAAAGAAAATAATTGTAGTGAATTTGGAATATTTTTAATAATTGTAAAAGATTGTTTTTATTATAACTAAAGAATAGAAACAATTTGAACATACATAACAGTTACAAAATATAATATTTTTACTTTATTCTTTGCTTATATATAAATGATTTTTTAACTACTTAGAATTATATACATTCTTATTACGTATTTATGCCAAAATTTCATAATAAGTTAAAGAGGAAACAATTTATTTTATTAACAGTTCATGTCCTTTAGAAATTATAAACATATTTTCGTGTATATTCAATTCATTTTAAAGCAAGACAAAAGAACAAATTATTATTTTAATTTTTTATAATAAAATTAATATACTATATTATACCTATACGTAATATGAAGAATATATTAGTTTAATCTATTTAATTTCTTATACATAATACATAATTTTTGTTTGGTTAATTTGGTCTATACATTTTAATTAGATTGATTTTTTATTATTTGAAATTTTAATTATAATAAATATTTTTATACAAATAAAAGTCTTCCATCTTATTATGTATTTATGTCAAAATAGATGATTGTATCCTAAATAATAGGTAGAATAGATTATGAGTAATTTAATTAATTATGTTTTATTATTGGAAATTAGAAATTATATGATTAATTTTTTATTTATTTATAATTTTAATTATAATAAATATTTTTAGTATAAAATAAATATCTTCCATCTTATTATATAAAAAATAGGTAGAATAAATAATGAATAATTTAATTATGTTTTCCTATTCGGAATTGGAAATTATGTTTCATTAAGGATGGATATTTTAGGCATTACAAAAAAAGTAAAGAAACACTTAAAATATGTTTTCTTATTAGGTTTTGGAAATTATATTATATTAAGGGCGGGTATTTTAGACATTACAATAAAAGGGAGAAACGCTTATGTATGTTTTCTATTGGAATTGTAATTATATTTCATTAAAGGCGGGTATTTTAGTCATCACAAAAACGGAGAGAAACTCCAAGAGGGGAGAAACAAAATTTGGGAGAAACACCTCGCATGTATAAAGTAGTACTAGAAAAAAGCACGTGTTTCGCATTGAAATACTTCTAATTTATTGAAAATTTTTACTTTTGAAAAAAATAAATGAGTAATCAGTGATTAATAACCAAGTATGAAAATTTTAACAGCTTTTTTTGAGTTTTTATACAAGATTTATATATTTTAAATATATTTATATATTTACTGTTTCATTGTAATTATTTTCACCTATCTTTTTTTTTCAATATTATTTGTTATTTGTTACAAAATTATATATACATTTCATTTTTTTCCTAAAAATTAAATAAAATTTCTCTTTTATGAGAACAACTTATGATAATTGTATTTTTTTTATATATATATTTCTCTTCCAGGTGCCTAGATTATAATTTTCATATAGCGTCACCATCAATTAATTAAACAATTAAAGATTAAGATATTTTTCATAGTATTGAATTTTTTAAATATATGTGCATATTCTTTGTCATTACAAAAGAAGATAATATCATTATCAAGTATCAAACATTATATAGATGAAGTATTTTGAAATTTTATTAGTAGCAAAAATATTAATAGATAATCAGATGATATATGGATAATAATTACAAAAAATTATTAATAAAAATTTCAAAAAATAACAAAGAAAATGAATCTAATTAAAATGATTCTATAAATAATATATAAATCAAACAAAAATTATGCATTATGTATAGGATAACTAAACAAATCGACTACTATATTCTTCATATTATAAATATACCTTTATTATATAATTTATTAAATCATTATAAAAAATTGAAATAATAAATTGTTCTTTTGTCTTGCTATAAAATGCAATAAATGTTAAATAAAACAATCCTTTATCTTACTCTACAATACACAAAATGCTAATAAAAGTGTAGTTCTAAATATAACTAAAATTACACGTTATTACTTTAAGTGAGATTTTATATATTTTTTGTATCACAATTAATTTTTTGCTAACATATTATGTAAAATATATATACATATAGAAAATATACTGTGATATTATCTCTTAAAGTTATGATAACATTCACTTCAATACTTAATTGACGTTCTAAGCTCTTTATTCATATTTAATAGCATAAAAAATCTCACTCTGAAGTAAAGATGTGTTTATTAGACTTTTACATTTGTGGATTATAATATTCTAATAGCGACATGACCAATAACTTAATCAATTATAGAAAAGATTTTCCATAATATTAAATTTTATAAAAAAAATATGAATCTATAATTTCTTTATAATTTGTACAGGATAAAATCATCATCAAATATCAAACATCATTTAATAGATGAAGCGTGTCAAAATTCTTTTATAATGAAAATATTTACAGGAGATTAAATAATATATAGTAATAATTACAAAAATGATTAAATAAAATTTCAAAAAATAAGAAAAATAAACCCAAATATAAAAAACAAATATATCAAACAAAAATTATGTTTCAAATAGCACGTGCTTCGTACGTGTAATACTTCTAATTTATTAAAAAAATTTATATTCTAAAAAATAAATGAGTAATCAGTAAATGATAACCAAGTATGAAAATTTTAACTATTGAGTTTTTTATACAAAAAATTTTAACTGTTGAGTTTTTTATACAAAATTTATATAATTTAAATATATTTTTAATATCTTTGCTCTTTTTCATTGTAATTATTTTTCATGTACTTTTTTATTTTTATTTTTATTTTTCAATGTTGTTTGTTATTTGTTATAAAATTATATGTAAATTTCATTTTTTCTTAAAAATTAAACAAATTTTCTTCTTTATGAGAACAACATATGATAATTGTATTTTTTTATATTTCTCTTCTAGGTGCCTAGATTATAATTTTCATATAGCGTCACCATCAATTAATTAAACAATTAAAGATTAAGATATTTTTCATAGCATTGAACTTTTTAAATATATGTGCATATTCTTTGTCCTTACAAGATGTGATAATAATTATTAATTATCAAACATTATATAGATGAAGTATTTGATTTGTTTAGTTATCCTATAATAAAAATAATTTTAGCTTAATTTATATATATATGGATAATAATTACAAAAAATGATTAATAAAAATTTCAAAAAAATAAGAAAGAAAATGAATCTAATTAAAATGTAAAGAATATATAAATCAAGCAAAAATTATGTCTTATGTATAGGATAACTAAACAGAAATCAACTACTATATTCTCCCTATTATAAATAGGTATTAAATAGTATATTAAATTAGATAAAATTTAAAATAATAATTGTTCTTTTATCTTGCTGTAAAATGCAATGAATGTTAAATAAAACAATCTTTTATCTTACTCTACAATACATGAATTGCTAATGAAATTGTAGTTTTAAATATAACTAAAATTACATGTTATTATTTTAAGTGAGATTTTATATATATTTTACATCACAATTAATTTTTTGCTAACATATTATGTAAAATATATATACATATAAAGAATATATTGTTATGTTATCTCTTAAAATTATGATAACATTCATTTCAATACTTAATTAAAGTTCTAAACTCTTTATTCATTTTTAATGGCATAAAATAGTTTTTATTTTTAAACTCATTATATACCTATAACTATTTAGAGTATTGTTACAATCATTATTTCAGAATATTTTGGGTATATGCATTGTATCATGGTTTGAATTTATTTTCTAACTCATGCCAATAGTTCATCTAAACTAATATTATATAAAATGATGTTATTAAAAATAAAGATTTAGTAATAGAAATACTATTAAAGAGGTTTAAAATTAACAAATACTTTTATAACAATTAAAAATTGTGAGTTTTTTATTTTGTTGTTGAGTTTTACTTTCATTGCTTGGTTAATTTTCATTTCTTCATGTAGGACAGAAAAAATAAATCTAAATTAATCATAATACAGACTTAAAGAAAGAAGAAAATAGTGTTATATATTCCACTATTTGTTCACTTCATATAAATTTAGTTATTTATTTGTATTATTATTAATTTTGTGATTTTTAAATTGGAACATACTCAAAAATCCTATACCCATGGATATATCTCTCATATTAACTAAAATTTCAAGTTAAAAAGTCATTATAATCAAAAGTTGTGAAACTATGCATGTTATACTGGAAGTAAATGTATATTCCAGAAACTTTAAAAATGATATCGGCCAGATTTGTCACTTCTTCAACTAATCCCAACCAAAAATAATGGCTAGCAAAAATGCCAAATTCAACTTCAATACATTTTTTCATCAAATTTTGTATGAATCAAATATTCTTTGTATAAAAAGTTTATTCATTAGACAAAATTAAACAAAAAAAATATTAGAATATAATGGGATAAAATAGTCAACATGTTTAGTTGATATAATAGAAGCACTAAATTAAATCAATAATATGTAAATGATAGTATAAACCTATTCTTGATACTTAAAAAGAGGTGAAGTGTAATTAACCTTATATATAAAGTACGCAATTCATTAGGATCTAATTAAGTTTTCCGGGCATATTTGAATGAACAATTAGAGAAAAGAAAATAATTGTTTTCAATTTTTTGTAATGAATTTAATACGCTATATTATACCTATCCATAATATGGAGAATATATTAGTTTAATCTGTTTAATTTCTTATACATAAGACATAATTTTTGTTTGATTTATTTAGTTATTACATTTTAATTAGATTCATTTTTATTTTTTGAAATTTTAATTATAATAAATTAATTATTTTTATACAAATAAAAGTCTTCCATGTTATTATGTATTTATGTCAAAATATATGGTTGTATCCTAAGCAATAGGTAGAATAGATTATGAGTAATTTAATTAATTATGTTTTCTTATTGGGAATTAGAAATTATATCATTCCTTTTTTTTATTTTTTGAAATTTTAATTATAATAAATATTTTATACAAATAAAAATCTTCCATCTTATTATGTATTTATGCCAAAATAGGTGGTTGTATCCTAAAAATAGGTAGAATAAATAATGAGTAATTTAATTATGTTTTCCTATTGAATTGGAAATTATATTTCATTGAGGCGGGTATTTTAGACATTACAAAAAAGTAAAGAAATACTTAAATATGTTTTTCTATTAGGTATTGGAAATTATTTCATTAAGAGTATTTTAAACATTACAAAAAAGGAAGAAACACTTATATATGTTTTTATTAGGAATTAGTAATTGTATTTCATTAAGGACGGGTATTTTAGTCATCACAAAACAACAGTTAAAGATGTGTATAAGAGACAGTCATAAATTAATTATTTTAAATTTTGTCTTATATTTATAACAATATGCTCATATTTTTTAACAAGATTAAACATTACAAATTATTATTTCCATTTATTGTAATGAATTTAATATGCTATATTATACCTATCCATAATATGGAGAATATATTAGTTTAATCTGTTTAATTTATGTTTAATCTGTTTAATTTCTTATACATAAGACATAATTTCTGTTTGATTAATTTAGTCATTACATTTTAATTAGATTCATTTTTTATTTTTTGAAATTTTAATTATAATAAATATTTTTATATAAATAATAGTCTTTCATGTTATTATGTATTTATGTCGAAATAGATGGTTGTATCCTAAGCAATAGGTAGAATAGATTATGAATAATTTAATTAATTAAGTTTTCTTATTGGAAATTTGAAATTATATGATTCATTTTTTTTTTGAAATTTTAATTATAATAAATATTTTTATAAACAACCACCTATTTTGGCATAAATACATAAGAAGATGGAAAATTTTTATACAAATAAAAATCTTCCATCTTATTATGTATTTATGCCAAAATAGGTGGTTGTATCCTAAAAAATAAGTAGAATAAATAATGAGTAATTTAATTATGTTTTCCTATTAGGAATTGGAAATTATATTTCATTAAATTATGTTTTCTTATTGGAAATTTGAAATTATATGATTCTTTTTTTTTTTTTGAAATTTTAATTATAATAAATATTTTTATATAAATAAAAATCTTCCATCTTTTATGTATTTATGCCAAAATTTAGTGATTGTATCCTAAAAAATAAGTAGAATAGATAATGAGTAATTTAATTATGTTTTTCTATTAGGAATTAGAAATTATATTTCATTATGGGCGGGTATTTTAGGCATTACAAAAAAAGTAGAGAAACACTTAAATATGTTTTCCTATTAGGTATTGGAAATTATATTTCATTAAGAGTGAGTATTTTAGACATTACAAAAAAGAAAGAAGAAACACTTATATATGTTTTCTATTGTGAATTGGTAACTGTATTTCATTAAGGACGGGTATTTTAGTCATCACAAAAAAGGGGAGAAACAGTTTGACGGGAGAAACAAAAATTGAGAGAAACAACTCGCATATATATATATAGTATATAGATAGATAAGTATTTTTTGTATTAAAAATGCAATATGTAAAAAATTAACTTAATATGAAATAAATTATATTATATTAAACAATATAATATATACTGATTAAAATATTTTAATTTAGTGTTCAAGTTCAGATGATGTATAAAAAAATTTGCAACTTTACGAATTCAACAAATGATAGACTTCAACACTTAAATTTTGTGTTTAGATTCCATATTTCATAAATTAATAGTATAGATACAAGTAGGAATGGGCTGACGCACATATCCTCACATTCCTACTCTACCCTTATTTTGAATGAAAATTATAGTTTTATCTAAGATCTCTTCTTCTATTACGTCACTCAACGAAACTTGCCTATGAAGAATTCAAAATATCATTTAGGAAAGAAAACGGCTATTGTTACTTCATTCAGTGGGGTATTAATTATGTATCAGATTTCAATTGCTTTGAAGAAAATATCTGAAATTGTTGGAAAAGAGATGCACAAAATGAAGTTACTTTTTGTTTTGTTTTGTAAAAAGAAAGTGTCAAGAGGCAAAACATGTTTCTTATGTTTTCTTTTTCTTTCCTTTTTTTTTTTTTTGGCTTTAATTTGATCAAAATTTTAAAATGGTCAAAGATGTAACATATTTATATTATTTTACTTAAAATTTTTCAATTTAGGGGTGTTTAATAACTCTATTAAGTATTTAAACTTAACTCATTAAGTGTTTTTTGCATTAAGTATGTTTAATAACAAAATTTTCTTATCCCTTAATACATTAAGTATATCTTAATTTGCATACAAAATTTTAAATGAAAAGTTTATAACTAATTTTGTTGAATTCTTTACTAATATAGCAAAGTTTCATTAATTTTATTTATTTTATATTCACTAATAGTCTTTCACATATACATATATTCATATACACATGCATAGTCTCTCACTTTCCTATATACGTGTAAAGGAAAATTTACGTCGTCTTGGAGGGGATGTTACATGTCCGAGGAGCAATGGATTAACAGCTTTTCATGTTGCTGTTTGTGAAGGCAACACTGACATAGTGAAATTCTTCTTGCAACAAGGTGCCGATATTGATAAAACAGATGATCATGGCTGGACCTCGAGAGATCTAAACGATCAGCGAGGCCACGAGGACATAAAACTTCTCTTTGAATCCATAAAAGAGACAAAAACCCAACCTGTTGCACCAATTCTTGAAGAAAAGCATGGGTTTCCATTTCTCGGAAGATTTAAAAGTAAGCCTACAATCCTCCCTGTGCCTTATCATGGGAGCGATCACGTAGAAGACGTAGTGCCGATAATTTCCACAATTCACTGTTTGGGATCATGTCAGCTGCCCAGAATGGGGAGAATGACTTGCTTTTTATCAATAAATTCTTGGGCTCAGGCTAAAGGTGCCACAACTGCAAGAATATATGTTGCTAGAGTGACCATCAGTTGCCCTGAGAAAGGAGAAGTTGCTGGAAGGCTCGTTTTACTTCCACCTAGCTTTCAAGATTATGTGAGATTGGTTTTAAGAAATAAGGATTTTGGCCAGGCAGAGTTTTGAACAAGGATGGAGCTGAAATTGATGAAACAGGGGTAATAAGAGATGGTGACCATTTGGTCTTTGTAAGTGATGGTGGAGCTCATGAACAACCTACTTTTTGATACTACTTGTGCTGATGGTGGATTGAGATGAATCAAAAACTACACATTCCACTTTCCACCCCTAAATCTTTAAGACTTGTAGGTTCAATGCCATCAATTTGTGGCTAAATGTCCTAAGCCAGTTAGTGATATTCTCTTGATTATAGTTGAATCATTCACCAATTGTTTTTGGTTCTGTAAATGCATGCATATGTTAACTAACCAAAACGAGAGGGAGTCCATACAAGCATTGTCATATGCCAACAATTCCTGCGCTTTGTGCATTGTGTTCCCATTCAAATACCAAGTCAACTGTCAGTATGAGCACCATTATCAACTAAAATGATAAAAATATGTTAACCAGCAAGGAGTACCAATACCAGATGTGGTTTTCATGAATCTTTCCATCGATAACCACAACAATTACATTATGTTACCCTGATGCAATGATATGCAAAAAGAAAAGGGAGCTAACCACCTGACGTTTACACATCTTACGCAGCTAAGTCCAACAATCTGGAGATGCAGAATTTTCTACTCTGTTGAAGTGGGAAGCAAAATCAGGCCTGCAAAATCTTTAGATGCTCTCTGCATCTGAATACTGGCAAGTATGCTCATCTTCAAGGTAAAGATATAAAGCAGAAAATTAATCCAAAGCATCAGGCATGCACATATATAAAAAGGGCTAACAGAATATAACAGAGTACACATTATACTGCCAGATTGTGCTCCTATCATCTGCACAAAGGTTTACACTAGTAAGTGAGCATGAAACTACACATATATACATCCATGCTCTTTTATTTAATGGTAATCGGTACTACTAGTAAGAAACAGCCTTTGGACCTTGAGGAACAATTCCAAAGGCATCATATGCACATCTAGATATCTCCTGCCTACAGAAGCCCCAGCATTCTGAGACGTTCTTCATGCACAGGGTCCAAGTTGGGAGGGGTATAACAGCCATGAAGATCCTTAACAACATACTCCTGCAACATCCAGAAAAAAATGTATATCAGGAATTAGGAAAACAAGACGAAACAAAGTCTTACCAAGCCCTACACTAACAAGGGCAAGTATCTGGGGCTCTAGAATTATCCGAGTAGGATCATTAGATAAAAGTACAGATTTTCACCAAGTAATAGACGAGAAATCAACTTGAAATACTTAGGTTTCTGAATGATTAAATGTACTCAGGCTCACCTTCAGAGCATTTATCCTCCAGAAACTTGTCCAAATTCCAAACCTCCTAGTTCATCACTCAAAGGACATGGAAAGCAAATAAAACACCTCAATACACAGAGAAACTTTGGTACATCAATCCTATTATCCCAAGTAGTTCTATTTACTAAATCTTCAACTGTTCAGGGCTTAATCAGCTAAATTGCAAAAGATTTCAGTATGTATGGGGATCCAGAGGTATTTTAGGATCCAGCCAGAAGCTAAAGCTAAATTTAGCATCGATTACAAACTGAAGAGAGGTTAATATGTCTGATTTGAATGTGATGTGCGTAAATAACTCAGAAGTCCGAACACTGGCTCAAATTCAACACTATCACATGGTCGACGTCAATGCCAAGTATATCCACTACTAATCAAAAATCAAGACAGTCGAAGATAAGATTATGAATCAATTCCAAAGCATTTTTTTTACATTTAAGGACTTGTTCATGGAGATGGACAATGAGAGTTAGGATTAAGCAGTTTTAACTAGTACTGCATAATGAAACATCAATTTCCAACTGAATCCTCTGACTGGAATGTTTAATCTCTTTTAGGTTTTGGATCTGCAGATATTGGATATGAATCTCCCCCTAAATCTTCAATCATGCCCAACTAGAGCAACAATCAGCGCAAAAATTTTGCTGAAATCTCTAGTTTAGCTATTAATTCGAAGTCCAAGCAGCATTAAGACCAATTCATCACGTGAAATACTTTACTGCAATAGAGCAATCTCAGTTCCAAAGTAGAGCCTCTTTCTTCACATTATTCCTATTCTTTAGCATAAAGTACCTTGGCAACAGCTATCAAAAGACCTCATTGATGATAAAAGAAGATTCCATCAGCTCAAAAAATAAGAAGTTGACTCTGTTGGCTAGCTTTATTAAAAGATTCAGAAACTATGTTAGTTCATTCTTATCAGAATGATTATTTTATTTACTTAAATAGTTTACACATGAGACAAATAGCCAAAAATTTTACCTTTGTGAGTTCTCTCTTAGTAAGGATGTGGTAGTGTCTCTGCCAAATCCTCTGGATGATCATGGTGGCAGCAAGGAAGCCATAGACAATGCCAAGAATGGCAAAGATGACAACAAACACAATTATTAGGGTAAAGCATGTCTCCATGGATGCAGGGAAACAATGCAACATGCCACAGCCATAACAACAATTCGGCCAACCTGCCACACATGGGTCATTGGTGCCCAGAGAGGAGCAGTGTATTCTGAGCCCAACAAATCCAAGCAGCGCAAGGAAGCCAAGAACCCCTGTCCAGTCAATGGGATTGTATGTTAGACCAGAGGGATCTTTCTGCCATATGATCAGACTATTGAATACAAAAAGAGAACAGTCAGGAACTGTCTCTTATACACATCTAGATGTGTATAAGATTTACAGAACAAATCACGAATGCTGCAACCTGATTATTAAATATATTTACCAGATGAACAAGAAACTAGATTTTCAAAACATATATGATTAACAGTCCCAAGAAATTCAGGAACACTTGAACTGAAACAACTTTAGCAGAATTGCTGGTCTGTCTCTTGCTAAAACAGTACCAGGTGAAAGGAAACCCATACAACATCGTTAAAAGAAGTTACTCTCCGTAATATAGTCCATAGAAATAAAACACATGGTTCACTTTGAATATTTCCCAAGATGAGGCTTAACCAACAGCCCAACTGTCTTCGTTCATAAACTACCAATTAATCATATTACACCGACAGTATCCTCCAAAATCGTCCAATTAAGTGATGCAACAGCTGGACCATCATCAAACTCGTTATTCTCTCCCTCCCTAACTCCTGCTACCAGTCCATACCCCAGTTATATGTTACACTAATTTCATCTGCATTGCCCTTTAACCGTGTTTTCTTGACATAAATAATTACACTTTGCTGGAAACTTAGCGTAGGAAAGTCCTGTTCATAATAATTGACCACATGTTGACAGAACCACCAAAGGAGATACAAGAGTGAGTCAGTGAACCTTTGGCACATTTATTTTCCAAGTTAATTAATAAATTTCTGGGTTTACCTAGACAATAGTAGAATGGAATAGGAAGCTTAGAAAGTATGCGATCCCAACTATCATTAAATGAGTTCCTGAAAGTTCCATCTTTATCCATGAGATAACCAAAACCACTTATGGCCGCAATCACCTGAAGGAACAAGGAAAAATTAGTTAGACACTCAAAAAGATCTCATATAGAGATTTGGGGTCCATGTCATGTGTCATATGTAAAAACAAAACGTAGAGAAAAATAGAAGAGGAAAGCCTAAACCGACTGAATGTTGCAACCAAAAAAAAAGAGTAAAAGAACTAAACTGTTAGCATAAGGAATAAATTCCAATGTACAAGGAATAAATTCCAAAATCGAGGCCTCAGAGCTCCAAACTGTTAGCATACACACATGGAAAAACATAATCATTCTGATGCCATTACTGTCCGTATTCTAGCTATATAAGTTTAGCATTAAATTAAATCAGGAAAAAAACAACTAAAGAAGCACAAGGGGATCAGCCACAAGCAAGTCTACAACACAATAGTCGCCATCTTCCCTCAAGAATTAACTGCAACTTGTAGCCTTTAATTGAGTTTGAGATTATTAATTTACGCAGAATAACTATAAGCGTGCCTATGGTATCTATCAATTCATGATAGAAATTAAAATGAAACAGCAAAGATAGCAAACCTCAGCACCAATAACCAACACAGAAAACATGTTAAGCCTGTGAAATGAGGCAGAAAAGAGTTTACATAAAACAATATGGAGTAAAGGCCAGTCCAAAATGATAAAGTTAATTTCAAGACCTATAAGAAAAATGATAAAGATTATTTGTAGATCCATACATTAAAAGTAACTGATGTAAATAAATTACACTTACAGTTTGTACAGCAAGAAATACGAGTAAAAAGTCCCTTGCTACAAAGAGCCTGAATTTTGTTTTGCGCCAAGAACTGCCCTCCAACTCTACCACGTCAAGATGAAATTGAGCGTTACAAGTAGTGCAATGAGAAAAGGCAAATCCTTCCTGCATCAGGTACCAAGTTATGACGTTAATAAAATAGTATCTCCATCCTTAATTTCACAGAGTGGTTGCATTAGAAGTACTCTCACCTTGACAGACCGCCAGTGATCAAGGCACGGGCGATGAACAAACTGCTGTGTGCCTTTACACGTGCATGGAGATATCAATTCAACATCTATGAAGGAGATAAGAACTAATTAGACCACGAAAACGAGACTCAATACAGAATCATCAATACAACAATACATAGTCTAACAAGCACCGATCCACCGACAGGAAAAGTACTCCCAAGGCGTTACGAAAACAAAGACTTCCGAACATTTCTATCAAGATTGAAAATTAAGTTCCGTATAAGACAGTTGTATTACGAAGAAAAGCAATATGACATCATCAGCGGTCGAAAAAATCAGTTCTTCGGGGATAAAGTTAAAACGGTCGAATAAAACGCAAACACCTCAAAACACAAATTTCTTGCTTTAAAAAGCTTTGAGTGCAAGAATAGAGGGAAAATCCTTTCACGCATCAAGCGTGATTGGATTTTCACACTCAAAAAATGATTTTGCTCAAAACATCAAAACATTTTTAATGACGCACATTGCAGCAGCGTGTAATACCGCATTTGGTCCTCTAGCTCCTCTGTTACACTTTGCGTTACACCTTGCGTTACACCATCTTATGGGATGATCATTGTCCCTTATTTAATATTTACCCATCTTGAAACACACATGATAGCGCAACACACTAACACAGGTGTGACCCCAAAATATATAACCCATTGCCCAGTGACACTCTCTGGTATTTATTCCTACTCACAAATTGCATTTCACAGCTCCCAAGAGAGGGGGGGGGGGGAAGAGGGAGTGCAAATACACAACCAAGCGTCTCCTTCAACCAACAAAACTCAACAAATATCCTGTGATCAACCAAAACAAAACCTACTTATTCTACAGATTACTAGTAAAAGTATACCATCTTACTAACCCAAAACGAAGAAGAAAAAAAAAAAAAAAAGGAAGAAGAGTTTACCATCTTTGCCATCGCATTGGAGGCATAATTCTACAACAAGGCAAGGAACCAGCCTCAATGTCCACAACCTCTATCTCAGAGGAGCTCGCCGATGCCGAAAGCAGTGAGGAGTCGACATGCTGGTGTTCATGCAGCAGAGGGTCGGAGTCGGTGGGGTACCTGCCACCGCGAATTGGTTCCAGCTGAATTTCTCTTCTCATCGGAAAAAACTTCATCAAAAATCCAGAAGAACACCGACACGCACCGAACCAAAAAAAAAAAGAAGGTAAGATTGAAATGAAATTAGCAAATTTTAATTAAAATTTACAAAATTAAAAACTAAAAATTGAGAATGTGAAATTAAACAGAGGTGTAGAAATTAGGAAAGTATTAATTTTGAAGAATGTACCTGAAATTGATGAAGAAAAGATGCAGAAAATGAGGATGAAAGTAGTGAGATGAATGTCTTTCTTTCCTTAAAATAGGCGGTGTCAAGCGGCAGAAGATGTCTCTTCTGCTTGCTTTCTCTTCTTTCTTCTTCTTCATTTTTTTTTTTTTTTTTGGAAATTATTATACTGTGGGTCCCAATTTAATCTGTTTTTTTTGAACATCTGTACTAACATAAATTTTAGACTTAAATTTTTCCCAATTTCTTACTATCAAAAAATCAATATCATGGATTTACAAACACTAAAAAGTGAATATCTTTGAAAAGCCAACAATATATTTTAAAAATTAAAAAAATCAAAACCCTTCATGATTCCCAAATAATATATTTTAAAAATAAATTCATGAAAATTGTAGAAAGAGACAGCATTAATGATTAAAAGGATAAAGGTTCCATGTACCTGTGCGAATGCTCATTTGAAGTTCTTGGGAAAAAACTTGTATGTAAGATTTGCTTGTGGCTGATTAAACAAGTTAATGTTTAATAATTATATTTAAAATTTAATCAAATGATAAAGTATTTTTATAAGTTTGATGTGTAATTTTTTTTGTTTTAATTAATTTTTAAATATGATGTGTCTACTCTATTAGATAAAATTAACTGTTTATTCAGATTATTTTCTTAACTTTAATTATTTATTAGTTATTGATAAATTGACAAACAAATGAAGAGGATCTCAAATCGACAAAGTTGCAATTCTAAACGTAATTGATGGCCCCACTATTGAACTAATTATTGTTGTTTTCTTTCCTGGAATTTGAATTATTTATATACAATTTTCGTTAAGTGATATCATAGAAAGAGAATGTTTAGACAAAGTTGTAATTTCCATCCAAAATAAGGCAAAATAGGAATGTGATATTTCCACTTTTATCTTATTATATATTTATGAATAAAGCTACATAAATTCGACAAAGTTCAAATTCATCGAATTTCTTTAGTTTCCATTCATAAATATATAGTATAAATAAAAGAAGGAATTGGCTGACACACGCATTCTCACATTCCAACTAGTGTGCCTTTATTTTGAATGAAAATTATAATTTTGTCTAAAATCTCTTCTTCTATTGCATGCTCAATGAAACTTTCGTACGAAGAATTCAAAATTATTTAAGAAAGAAAACGGCTATTATTACACATCATTTACTAGGACATCAATTGCATATCAGACTTCATCAATTGCATATTAGACTTCAATTGCTTTGAAGAAAATATTTGAAATTGTTGAAAAATATCTTAAGATAGAGAAGTAGTGAAAGGCCGAATTTAATTTTCCACCTTTTCTAAAGGTGAACTCTGGAGGCTAGTGAGATTCTTGAGATTTTACTAAATTTGGTTTTGTTTTTTTGGGTAACGAGTCCTATAAGAATCCAAAAGAAGAAGAGGAAAATAGGGAAAAAGAAGAAGAAAATTATTTACCATAAAAAATGGCCACCATGGCTCTGAATAATGAAAATTCTTCTTTTTCTTTTTCTCTATTTTTCTCTTCTTCTTTTGGCTTCTTCCAGGACCCATCACAAAAAAACAAAAAATTTAGTAAAATCCCAAGAATCTCAATAGCCTCCAAAGTCCACTTTCAAAATAGGTAGAAAACTAAATTTGGCCACTTACACTACTCCTCCCCTTCTTTCCACAATGACCTCCACCACAAGCATATTTTATTCCTGTTTCCCATCCACTGCTATTCCTCCTCCTCATTTTCCTTTGCAATTATACTTCTCCTCCTCTTTCTCATTGGAGCCCAAGTTTCAAATCGCTTTGCCAATGGCGGCAACGACAGAAGCGGTGGCGGTAATGATGACTCCTCATCCTCATCCTCATCCTCATCCTCATCCTCATCCTCATCCTCATCCTCATCCTCCTCCTCGAGCAATGACAATGGCTTTGGACCTATAGGAGCTTTTCTAAACGGGTAAAGGTTGAGGGTTGTTGCAGATCCGCAGTTTCCATTGGTGTTGATGGACAAATTGGTGGGGATGACCGCTTGTGTAATTAGGGACATGGCATCTCGCCCTAATTTCGAACTGAATGAACTGAATTTTGTGTTCTCAACTCCGATAGTGGGCTCCATACTCAATTTGGTGGTTGGGAAAAGGTGGGATAGTGGATTTGGGGGTACGAAGTGGGGATGGAGTGTTGGTATGCGGTAGGGAACTAACAGTGGAGGAAAAGGGATAGGGGATACGGAAGATGGCGGAGGTGGTTGTGGGAAAAGGTGGGGTTGGGGAATGGGGTGTGGCAGGGAAAGGATTGGGGCTGTTGTAAAATTTTACAATAATTTAATTTTGGCCTCACAATTTTTATTTTCTTTTATTTTGATATTTTAAGTAACATTTTAATTTTAAAAATTTTATTTTTGTTTGGACAATTTGTTCTCTAACCTGACACGTCCTAGCGGAAAGTTGACTGAAAAATTTAACCCAATGGCCAAAAAAATGACATTTTTTAAAATTCAATGACCTTTTTTGTCACAAAATTAATTTAGTCGTACACTTTTAAACTATAGTGACTTTTTCGCAGTTTGCTCATTATGATAATAAAATTACTGAACGTTTCAAGAAATTTGTTACAAAAAAAAATAAAATTCTGACCAATTATTTGAAATCTAAAAATCGATAATTGAATATAATTTTATCACATTGGCATAAATTGACTCTCTTTAGCAAGTAATATTAAATTTGTAACTTTCTAAATCATTTTCTTTACCTTTACCGTAATATCTTTAAGCTTGGTCGGTAAGAGACGGTAATGATGACTAAGGAATGACAAATAAAAGAAAAATTTTCAGGCGGGAATCCCTTCTATTTCTTTGGCTTCCATTCATAAATTATAAAATGTTCGGAAGAGAAGGAAAAAACTTCAAAGCGAAAGCAAGTGACAAGTTACACAAGGAGTTTCAAACCCATGGCAAAATGGTTAAACAAGGAGCACACCCCAGATATATCTTTGATACAGTCCATTTAGCTGTATATAAGAAGACAGTTCCTGAGCTCGACATTACTTGTAAAAAGCTTTCGGAAGGAAAATTTTTCTCCGTATCCTTTTTCATCACCTTCGCAACAGCCATCTCAAAATCCTCTTGCGTCACATGAACCCTCCTCTCCCTCAGAGCAAACATCCCTGCTTCTGTACACACAGCCTGCAAAAAATGGACAGTTAAGTGTAAGCGACAACAATGAGAAACCAAAAGAACTTCTCTCTCCTAGTACAGCCTGTTTGAATCAAACGGGAGAAAGATGAGAGCATTGTCTGTGTGAAGAGAAATAAGAAAAATAGGGAATCAAATAGGGATCCCTGCATTTAATCTTGTCATAGATTATGTCTCCAAATTGATCCACAATGAATCAAAGTGCTCAATCTCAGTTAAATTAGTTAAACCAAGTCCAACAAAATAAAAGTCAGTAAAATTAATTTCTCAACCCGACGAATTCAACTCAATTATGTGTGTTATTACGTGTGTGTCTGTGTGTGTATATACACATTATATTTAATTATATATACAACTACCAATCTAATCAAATTCAGCTCAACCATAGCTATACAACAAGTTGGTACACCAAGAAATAATTTGTTACACAAGCTCAAACTTGTCTAAATCCTAAAACATGGTAAATGGTTCTATCAAACTCCCACTAGTTCCACTTTCTTAAAAGATCCTTACTGAAGTAACATATCATTAAAGCTGAAAATTGTTAGCCATATGCTGAGACAATGAGTCGGGTCAGGACAAGCAGCCCGCAATTTCTAACACCACCTTTTGCATCTTGCCCAGATTCTAATAGTTACAACTTGCAAGTCCTATACGCATCATGAGCTTAGGAGGCAGAAAGCATCAAGTATTACATCCAAATTGTTATGATCAACAAAACCAAAATGAAACCACAAATACCACATGAACAACCTAAGTTCCTAAATGCAGCCTTGGTACAGGCATCTATAAGCATGTAAAGATAAACATGGAAAGTACTTGGGTAGACCCGGTCTATAGTTGCCCACCTATAGACCATGTGGCATTTTCAACAGCCACATCATCATACATCACTTACCATCACCATGGCATGTAGCTATTGAATATACCACATGGTCTACATAAGGGCGATCTCTAATTATTCCTTCAACTATTTGAATTCAGGATCACAGAGGAAAGGCAGAAGATCCATTCTTATGGACTCGCATATTTATAATGGCTGACATCTCATGACTGAAAACTGAAGTACACAAGAAAAACATTTTAAGGATTCATAACATCGTATAAATATCCTCATACCTCTTCATTAGGATTTGGAAATTCTATCTTCCGGTCAATCCTTCCAGGTCTAAGGAGGGCTTGATCCAAAATATCAATACGATTTGAGTGTGGCCATCAAAACCTGGAAAAGCAAACTTTAACAACTAAGGGACCATGAACATAAAGTGTACAACACAGAACTAAATATTCAATGAAGCACCACTATAAGTAGTAAGTTACCTTGATCTTATTTGATGCCTCAAACCCATCAAGTTGGTTGAGAAGCTCCAACATTGTCCGCTGAACTTCACTGTCACCGTTGCCACTTCCAGATTCCATTCTCGCAGAACCAATACTGTCAATTTCATCCATAAATATAATGGATGGAGCATGCTCCCTACAAAACAACAATGAAGCCCAGAATAGGAGAAATTATTATTCTAATATACTCAAAAAATAACCATAAAATGTATCGAGGCCAGGCAACACTTCAGTGGCACAAAAGCTTAAAGCTACCAAACATAATTAGGACAAAGCATCAGAAGAGGTGTTCATCCAAAGGACTATGTACTTTCAACTGTTTAAATAATTTTCTCAGATCTGTGGAAGAGAGAACATTTTTCACGTCTATAGAACCTGCTCACATAAACAGTCCATTGCTACAGATATATTGAACAGCAGGACAGCTGAGTGAGAGTTTACTTTGCAATACAAAATAGAGCCCTATGCTATTATCATTCACCACAAGTTTGGTTCAATTATGTCCAAGAACAATCCTATTTCAAACGTTAATATCAAGATCCAGCCCACAATACAAACATCTTATGGCTTGTTTTACAATTACATTCATCCCCTCATACAATTTCAAATTCCACCCTTCCTCTCTCTTCTAGGCTTCTTTCATCCAATTCATTTTCCATCAGAAGAAGTCCAAAATAAGCCAGCAAAATGGACTCAACGACAGTTTCTACTGAAGCAAAGAAAATGAGCATACATGCACAACGTAGAACTAGAACCTCAAGGCTATTGTACTCAATAGCAAGTTTGGCAACCTACCTGGCCATAACAAAAAGTTCCCTCACCATTCGGGAACCTTCCCCAATATATTTTTGCACTAGTTCGGAGCCAGAGACCTTGCTGATGAAAGTACAATCGGTATGATGTGCCACTGCCCTCGCCAACAGTGTTTTCCCAGTTCCTGGAGGTCCATAAAGCAGCACTCCCTGCCATTTAAAATAATGAAGAGAGAGCATGAACAGAATTAAATAATGATAATGGCTAGAGGCAATGTATTCAAATAGCTGGGCAACAGAATAGCACCTTGGGTTGAGCTATTCCAAGACTCTCAAATAGTTCAGGGTGTTTGATAGGAAGCTCAATAACCTGGCATTCAACACGAAGGCGATGCAAATAATTAATTGTCTAAAATCATTAGAATTTAAAGGTCACCCATGCATCTATGATAACTTCCAAGTGTTCAAATCATAATTACAAGAGGAATGGATAGGTAAAAACCTCCTTAATCTCTTTGATTTGCTGGTCAAGACCACCAATCATGTCATATGTAGAATCAGGTACTTTTTCAACTTTCATGAGGTTGACTAAAGGATCCACTTTGCTGGGCAAGATTAAATGAAGAACATAGCTATCATTTCGTAGGGCAACTCTGGTGGATGGAGTTATCTTTGTAATATCAATGTTTTTATCAATATCTACAACATATTTTCCCTCCGGATGGACCTGAAGGGATGAATAAGAAGGAAAGCATCAACATCCAACTGCATCATATCAAGTTTCCTTTGTTACCTCTTTTTTCCTTCTCTTTCTTTTTTGGGGTATTTAAAAATTAAAATAGCATGAGGAAACTTTCTTTTTTGGGGTATTTAAAAATTAAAAGAACATGAGGAAACTTACTTTAACTAAAACCTTTGATTTCCCCATTACTTTGACAACTTCACCCACATAAGATCCAGGCTCCTGTAGAGAATTGCATAGAAAATCCTTGAGCATTCTCACTGCCCATTTCAAATGCAGATAAAAATCATTGGTGAATTAAATATTAAACACTACAAATAAATAGCACCAATTACATAATGAATGGTAAGCAAACATCAGAACTAATAATGACTTGGACAGCTTAAATAGGTCAAAATAAAATCCATAGCTGTGATCACTTTTCAAGAAAAATAGAGCTTCCTTGCCATTGAAAACAACGAGTTCTTCACTTAAGCATTATCTAAAGAAAAGATAAAGCAAATAACTAATCATATTCACTAATAAAATAATATATTGTTCTCCGCCAATTCTAATATCCCAAATCCCAATAACTTTATTAAGCTAAAATCACAAGTATATTCATTTTTAACTCTTTCAATATCTCAGTACAAAGCTTATGGGTCTACTAGAATCTTATTTACGCCGGTCGAATCAAATGATTGTGATATATGATTGTAAGCTAATCAAGCACGCATAAATTCCCGCCCTATGATATTCAATCTTAAAATCAGGTCCCACCAATCCACGGTCATCACTTTTGGGCTCATCATGATGCAGGTCAAGTGCTCAAAACTATATATATCTAAGCTACTTCTCCAGAAAGGAAATCCCCTGACTTTACTTTCATATACCCTAGCCAATAGGGCTCAAGACTTGGAACTTTACTAATTCGATACCTTGTATCCATTTTGAGCATTGCATTCAATCCCTACCGTATGTACCCCATAAAATCCACTGCTAACTACCTTGAGTATTCTGTGAATTCTTCAGCAATACAAATATTTTAAAAATAATAAAAAAAATGTACAGGATAAAACCTAGAAAATAAAACCCCCTTGCAGCCAACCACGAACACGTCGCCATGAATTCAAATAAATAAATAAATAATAAAAATTAACAACAAAAAATAAATTGAATAAACTGATCAACCCATTCATGATTCTCGTGTCTTAATTAAATTAGGGATGTGTATATATAGGGAAAAAGGGAACCTTTGGAATTGAGCTCGTTGCGTTGGGCTTCGAGGCGGTTGAGATTGTGGGTTTTCTGGCGGACCTGGAGCTGGAGATCGTGGATATGTTGTAAATAGTATTGCCGCAGGCCTTCGCCTTGTTTCACCATCGTAATTCCCCCTTTGCTCCAACAGCTCTCTTCTCTCTCCGCCCCGCTTCTGTTCTTCTCTATATCTGCTGTTGCCATTATTATTTTTCTTTATAGGAATTTTATGAGAGAGAGAAAGAGGGATTTAGGGGATTCGGTTGATGATTTTCCTCAGAAATCAATTTGGTTTTCTTGATATTCATTCATAGTATGGGATATTCGGTTTTGTGGGTCGCTGCGGATTTCCCTATTGGGCGTGGGTTTGGTTTAACTCGGCTCCGTTTGGTAGGATGTAAAATGTTTTCGTAACTCCTTGAAAAAACATTTTACATCAAAGATTTGTCTTAATTTTATAAATAGTATAAGTTAAAAACACTTATAGCAATTGTAATGAGTTCTTTTTTAGTGATTGTGGTTAATAAATAAATTATTTTTCTTTAAATTTAAATCACGATATATTATAGTAGTAAAATAAGTACATATTGATGTTATATTATTACAGGACTCACAATGAAGAAAAACAAAAGAACAATAATTGAAAACCAAAATAAATTTAGTAAATGATATTATAAAAATAAGTATTTGGAATTTACACTATTCATTCTTTAATTATTCAAAAAATAACTTAAAATAAAAAAATTTCGTAAATTATTTTTACAAAGAGAAAAATTAAAAAATATTTTACATAGAAAAATATTTTTTAGGCACTAATAAAATATTTGAAAAATATTTTAAACCTACCAAACAGACCCTCATTCCTTTCTTTTATTGGGATTAATGCTATTTTGGTTCAAAATGTAAAAGTCTTGTTTTGACCCTCTAAACATAAAAATTAATTTTGGTCTTCTAAATTGAAAAAAATATTTTAATATGATCATCCAAACTGTGTGTCTAAATTTGTCATTTCATATTGCATTTATGTCTTGTTCGAGATTACGATAACTTATGTGAAAATGCTTTTACTTTATCAGTGATTAGTTTTAGGGTTTGGGGTATACTTGTAGGGTTATAATAATATTACTCCTTCTGTTAATTTTATTGTTATTCAAGAGATGAATATGATTTTTAAAAAATTTATTTTTTATGGTATGTATACCAAAATAATTGTACTTCTACCATAAATGAAAAAAAGTTGTAATTTTAATATTTAGTAAGGGTAGAATTGAAATATGATATGATAAAATAATGACTATTTTGGAAAGTTGACATTATTTTTATAATATTTTAAAATACTAAGTGTGATAATATAAATAAGAGAGAGAGAATGTAGTACTCTTGATGTTATCAATTTTAAAGTTAAAAATAAATGTTTAATGTTTAAAAGACAAGAAGCTAATTGTCAAAAGCCTTTATAGGGATAAGGAGCCTCCTATTTAGTAAAAAAATGGAGGAGCTTACAAGCAAATTTTAAAAACTATTTTTAAAAATTAAAAACCATTCATTATAAATATAATTTGGATCTACATTTTATATAAAGAGACTTGCGGAGATTAAAAGAAAATAATAATGTTTTATCGCTTAACTTAACAACTTCATCTTTTATTAATTTAAAAAATTTTATGCCACCTAAATACCACATATAAATTCAATCCATATATATATTAAACTTTTTCAAAATTAATTGACTTTGTATAGATCAAAATGTATGAATGGTAACCAAATTATTAAGTTGTTACATACAAGATCACTAAATTATTTATTTTGCAATCATTGAACTACCTTAAATATGTATTTGGGGTTATTCCGTTACAAATTACACTACCGAACTATCTTAAGTGTACGTATGCAGTCAACATAAAAATAAAAGAAATACACTTAAAATAATTTTGTGACCAAATTTGTAAATAAATAGTTCATTAATTTTAGACACATATTTAAAATAATTTAATAAATAAATTTATAAAATAAATAACTCATTAATTTTATATACAATAATAGCCTATTTTGCACTTTTTGTACATGATGATCCTTGAATCCCAGGGAAAAAAGATTGAACTGGACACACTAGACAACCATGTAACTTTCCTATTTGATTACCTCTATTATGGGTTTCTCCGAATCGACTGCTTTTTAGCTTGTTGCCTGCATCAGTTGTGGGGTTGCGACCCGACAATTTGAAACCCGGAATCGGAAGCTCCAAAGCCCCTCTTCTCTCTATTTCTCACGTTTTAATAAATCCAAGAAGCCCTCATGTCGGTTAGAGGGATTTAGCGGGAAAAATGTCGGGAAAAGGCGCCAAGGGTCTCATAACCGCCAAGAACGCCGCCGCCGGTAACAAGGACAATGACAAGGACAAGAAGAAACCCACCTCTCGTTCCTCTCGTGCCGGCCTCCAAGTACTTTTTTTTCCCTTCCTTTCACAACCAACATTTCCTTTTAAAAAAAAAATCGATTTTTTTTTTTGAAGTCTTATTTATTTATTTCATACACACACACACACACACACACACACATATATATATAAGAAATTTAGCAATAAGGTGCATAGATTTGTATCTGTTATGTTTTACTCATAAGTTCTTTTACTATCACATTGCTTTTTCTTTTCTTTTTTTTTTTTTTGTGCCCCGGGAGTTGTAATTTGAATATGCAAATTACAACTCCCTATATGAAAAACCAATAAACATAAGGGGGTTTGAGGAAGCAGTTGATTATGCACATCTAGATGTTTATAGAGAAAACAGGTGTATTTCAGAACGTTATGCTGAACTTTGTTCTTTCTTTGAATTCAAAAGATCTACCAGTTTCTATCATAACAATCCCCCCAAAAAAAAAAAAAAAAATCCAAGTTACGGTATACTGATATGCTTGTTAAAAGAGGAAAGGCTGAAGCAGAGATTAATATTGTTCTTTTCTTGATTGAGATGTTAGTAGTGCTTTATCAGTACACTCCAAAACATAAAAAAATATAAAATAAAAAACAAGATAAGATGTAGTAAAGTGTCTTGCGACACATCTAGATGTGTATAAGAGACAGAAAACAGTTCATGGCAGTCATGGAATGCTAAAGATCAGATTTAGACAGGGTTCAGTTTTTGAATTTTTTTTTTTTTTTAAAACACATTTTTAGAAAGTTGAACCTAATTCTTAAGCAAAAACATTGAAGGACATTAGTCTTGACGGAAATTAGGGTATATTGGGTTCTTAGTTGGCCTAGTTTCGGATCTAGATGTCACCCTTTCATTCAATTTATGATGCACTGAGATCACCTTATGTTACAGAGTATTTAGCTCATAGTCCAAATAAAAAACAAACAAGGACCATACTCATGTCTGGTTCTTGATGAATTTATTTTCCGCTAGTGGTCAGGTGGAATTGGTTCCGGAATAAATCAGTTCGATTCTAAGAATTTCCCCCAACATAGTCGACTTATTCAGATGGGTCTGTGGGAAATAAGAAACGATAATACATTTCCTTTGTTACCTCTTCTTGTTTTAGCCTTAGTATGCCCCACTCATGGAAGATAGAATGACTATTAAGATCAAGGATTATAGCAACTTGAAATTCTTAATTTTAGTATTTTCTTCCTTTCTATTACCTTCTCTTGTTTGGTGCTGTTCCCCTTCTTCCTACTAATTTGCAAAAACAAAATTCCTGCTATCATTGTTTAATTTGTGGCAGTGATATAAATTAGTTGGCTATTCATGTTTATGCATGCCCTGGAAGTTTTCTCTATGTTACTCTAGTGGTCGTCTTCTTGTTTGGTTATTGATATGTAAGTCGAGGTTGTATGTGTGTCTTAAACGACAATACTACAATAGCCATCTAGATTTATTATAACGATTTCAAAACATTAATGAAGTCAAGCTACTGAGGGCTTTGAGTGTACTTTAACTCCACTTTCATAAGAAGTGATGCATAATGTGAAACTTTAAAACACATTTTTTTCTACATTTTTTTTTTTCGTTTATTCCGTATTTGCTTTAAGAAGACTTTAATTTTTAATTTATTTTTTATTTTATGAGAAACTAGGCTTTTGGCCTTCATTATAAAGGAAACCTTCGTGTGCTTAAAAAGACAACAATTTGCCTGTGTTTTGGGAACAACTGAAAGAAAAAGAATGGAAAAGAAATACTTGTTACTGATTGCGAGGGAGCTGGAAGTATGTATCTTCTCTTAAACAGAGGATACATCAGATGTTCGAATTATGGAGTGTTTCATACCTTGACTACCTTCTTTGGAGGACATTTGCTGTTATTACGCATCATTGTTTTCTTGGCTCTAAAATTTTAAGCAAGCTGTTATTTCTGGAAATAAGCAAATATATGTGTTAATTGACCAATCCTCTTTGTGAAATGATAGCATATTGCATTTGAGTGCAGTTTCCAGTTGGACGGATCATCGCTTGTATCAAACAGAGGACAACAGCACATTGGACCAAATGGTCCAATCAGCTGTGTACTCTGCAGCTATCTTGGAGTATTTGACTGCTGAAGTGTTGGAGCTTGCTGGCAATGCAAGTAAGGATCTTAAGGTGAAACGTATTACTCCAAGATATTTGCAGCTGGCAATTCGAGGTGATGAAGAACTTGATACATCGATCAAAGGAACCATTGCTGGTGGAGGTGTGATTCCATTTCCACAAGTCACTTATCAACAAATCATCCAAGGACTGACTTCTAATAATTTGGTGGTTCTACCTGTCTCTGGTTAAAGTCAAACTGTCTTCCGAAAGAAGATTACTAGAACAAAGAACCACCATTTATTAGAAGTCAGTCCTTGTTAACATTTCCTCATAACCACCTTGTTCTAAACACATCTCTATATACAAATCTAGGATGTCATAAGATTTATATTTCTCCATATCTTATAACATCTAGATGTGTATAAGAACATATATATATATATATATATATATATATATATATATATATATATATATATACACACACACACACACATATATCCTGATAAAAAAAGATTTTGCCCTCATAGTTGCGAATTCTGGTATACATATCATGCATGGAGCTATTATTGGAGTGTGCTACTATGTTCTGAACGTCATAGAGAGCTGGATCTGTAGGGCACTGTTGCAAAGCTCTTGCCTTCTTCTGTTGGTCTGATCATATGTTTAAAATACTATTGTTGTCTCTATAGCTGTAAATCTTTGCTGAATCAGCTGCTTCCTCACTGAATATTCTGGGCAATTGATGCGCCAGCTCCAGGACTGTAGCTGTGCAATTCCCCAGATTCCTGGAAAACAGCTTATACCGGGACCAAACTGTGCCTGCTATTCAGTCTATACTGTCAAAAGTTGCATTCTTCATTACCCGTTTGATATTTAAGCTCATTATAATTATCACTTGCCCTATTTCCAGTTTTTTCCAGTTTAAAAGGCTAGAAATAGTGCCAAAAGGTGCAGAATATGATACTACCTACTATTTATAATGCACACATAATTGGTTGTCAGAACCTCGCCTGAACTAATGCACATTAATAATGGCTATATCCGAGCGCTTTACAAATAAATAAATGTAACTAATCTAGGCCCGATTCTATAGTCCGCAAGAGTTAACCAACATAATAGAAAAACTGATGATGGCAACCTCCAACGAGCAAATGCTTGTTCTGAGGAACTTAACTGACTTACAGGACTAAATATGCTAGTAACATCTGCAAAAAAATGATGCTGATGATCTGGGCTTGTTAAACCTTAAATGTTTGCTACCATTGGAACATCCACTGGAAACTTATCAATCTCAGCCATCCAGGGGTTTCTTTCCCTAGCGGGCCTTACAGTTCTGAGTGCCTTCCATACAGCACTGTTACACTTGAAACCTGAACCAAATGCTATCTGCCATACTCGATGCCCTCTTTTCACTCTTCCCTTGGCTTCTGTGTAAGCCAATTCGTACCACAAAGAACTGCTTGAGGTATTGCCAAATCGATGTAAGGTCATTCTTGATGGCTCCATATGCCATTCAGATAACTGCAAGTTCTTCTCCAGTTCATCCAGGACAGCTCTCCCTCCAGCATGAATGCAGAAATGGTCGAAAGCTAGTTTGAAATCTGGAATATAAGGCTTGAGCTTCATCTTGAATAGTTTCTTCCCAACTAGCGTAGCAATTTACAGAAAAGCAATTGTTCAGACATTGGGAGAACAAGCGGTCCTAGAGTAGTGATATTGGTCTTTAATGCATCACCAGCAACAGCCATGAGTTCCTTTGACAAGGAAACACCGATCTTTCCATCTGCATCTTCTTCCTGGGTGACGCAGGCATAGCACTTATCATCAGCACCTTTGTGGGTGCGAACAGTGTGAACCAACTGATACTTGGATCTTCTTCTTTCAGAGAACTTGTTGGAAAGTAATATTGCAGCACCTCCCATTCTGAACAAACAATTCGACACAAGCTTTGATCTGTCATTTCCAAAATACCAATTTAGAGTGATGTTCTCCATGCTCACAACCAATGCATATGAGTTTGGATGGTACTGAAGAAGTTTCTTAGCTAGATCAATAGAAATTAGACCCGCACTGCATCCCATGCCGCCCAAATTATAGCTGGCTACATTCCCTCGGAGCTTATAATGATTAATTATCATTGCAGACAAAGATGGAGTTGGATTGAGTGACAAGCTACAATTGACAACCAAAATTCCAATATCTTTTGGTTTTACCTTAGTCTTGCCCAAAAGCTCATCAATGGCACCAAACATAACAGCCTCGGCTTCTTTTCTAGCTTCTTTCATTGATGGATTTGGAGGCATATTAAGGACAGCCTCTGGAAGATAAGTGTTATCTCCAAGGCCAGACCTTTGAAGGATTTTCTTCTGAAACTCAAGATTCTCTTTTGTAAATGAGCCTACCATTGCTGATTGATCCACAAAAGTTTTCATGGTGCATTTTCGAGCTTCATCAGGCTTGTAACAGGAGAAATCAACAAGGTAGACAGCGCGAGGACGAGTTAAGAAAAAGATGGTTGATATGAAAACTACAAGACTTGAGCAGAGGATCACTGAGATGAGGTTATACTGGAGATTATCCCAAAGTTCATAGAGATCAGGAAGGGACCAGGTGGAGATTTGTGCTGCTACTACAACCACAAAAGGGGTGAGGAAGAGGTACATTGCGTGAGTAATGAGGTAGTGATAACCAAGTTTGACATATTTCAACTTGATTGATTTCTTATAATCGGGGAACTTCCCTGATGAAGGGGCAAGCAAGGATGTCTTTAATTCCGTTTCTGCCATTCTTTTCCTGCTCAAACATATCAAGAATGGATGAGATATATCGAAACAAATTCTTTGAAACAGAAAATTAAAAGAAATGGAAGAAAATGATCTACCAATTAAAACCATTTAATCACAAGGGTAATATGTCATCTAAAGTTGGTTCTAATGGAGAAATCCTTGAAACTAGTGTAATATTCTGATTTCTGAAGCATAATTGACAACATACCATTGCCTCTCCCTGAAAACTTTAAGGTGGTTGGGGTGGAGGATTGAGTCATTGAGGGGCGATGACAAATAGCAAAGCAAAAAATGGTTTCTTGGGAGAATGCAAATAGCAAAGCAAAAAATTATTTCTTGGGAGATTACACGAATATAGAGATATGTTTTCACTCAGTTCTGAGGTAAAACTTATTCAAGATAATAAAGTGGGAAAGCTACTGTCTCTTATACTTCAGAACCTGTGTATAATACACATCTAGCTACCTTACAACTACAGTCATTAGAACCTGTCTCTTAAGCACATTAAGATGTCTGAGATACACATCTAGATGCCAGGCAAAATCAAATCTGATCTATCATCACATTATAAAGCAAAAACAATAATTTATGCTAAATCCATTGTTGACAGATCAAATTAAGCCAAATAAAAGTAAACCATACACAAGAAATTGCCATAAAGAAAACAATTCCTGTTTTTGAAAGATTGTCGAAAGTTTGCATCTTTAGCCAAAAACAACGTGAAATCATGGCAATCAAGCACATAAAAAAGTGCAAATAAATCTAACCAAGTAACAGATCTTTATGATAAAATACTAGTACTAATATTCTTGTCAAGTCATGGCTATATAAATACTATCAATTTAAAAAAAATAAATAAAACCCAGAAAAAGTAATTACCTTTTAAGGTGAATCAGACCCCAGATACAGATGGAATGGAGATGAAGATAAGTGTGTCAAAAATGGATGGATGCAGGAGTTTATTGGAGGTGGTATGGTAAGTAAAAATAGAAAGAGGTCAAAATTATGGAAAATTATATAATATATGCAAGAAAAGTGAGAACAACATGCAACGCCACCAATTTAAATGGCTAAGATTATGGGACTACCAGTCCCCCACTACGTACGTGTTCTAGAATCCGTGTCAAACACACACACTAAAACACAATCTTTTTGTTTTATCTTTAGTGCGAGTATACGTGGGAGAAGGACGAGAAGAAGATGGGAAGTGGCGGCGCGGACGGCCGGAGAACGGGAAGGAGAACCCAAACAACAAAAAGAATATGGGAAAGGGTACACGATAGTATCTAAAGTTGTACATCGTCCTTCTCCCTCTCGTTTTATATATCAATATTTTAAATTATTTATCAAGATCACAACTTTTAAATATTATTTTACTTATTTTATTCTTTATACAAGTTTTAAAAAGTTATAGTATTAAATTCATATTTTAAGTTCATTTAACTCTTGTCATTTCAAAATTTAAAACTTCAAAATCAATTGACAAATTTTGTATATTAATTGAAGAACAATTATAAAAAAAATATCTTATCAGTGAATCAAATATCAATTTTTTTTTAAATATGTGTAAGTTTAACCATGTCAAATGAAATGAGATGAAATGAATATCAATAATTGTACTTGGTCTCTCAACTTTAAAATAAAAAGTGTCTATTAAAGAATTTAAATAGTCTCTTGATATCAAATTTAAATATGATAATTTTAACTTTATCCCTTAAAAGTTTTGATTTATCGTTAGTTTCACTTTTCAAAAACTAAGCAAAATTATTCTATTTTAATGGTTTTAGATAAATACTTAACTATTAAATAGATAACTAATTAAAAATGATAAAAATAATATTTTAACACACATTATTCAATCGATTATCATTCAATTGTATTGTTAAAGATATTATGCGGTCTTAAAATCGTATTGATCTGTCTCTTATATACATAGATTGTATAAGAGACAAAAATACAAGGAAGATTGGAAATTTTTTTAATATTTTATATTAAAATAATCATCTAGTCCCATGTGTATAAGAGACAGGAATTGGGTATTTTACCTTTGGATTAATCGTTCTTAATTCCTTAAATCTTTCGAGGAACGGGTTTTCATGAAAATAATTATCAATGTAATTATTACTATATTTTGATTTTTATGTTCTATTTTTGTCTAGGATATATATGAAAGACTTAAATGACTGATTTTTTGCAAACTTGTAGGTGGTGTAGATTAAATGTTATAAAATTTTTGACATAAGTTGATGTAAGCAAGATTCTATAAAATTTAATCTTGATCGCACGATTTACAGGTGAAAGCAAAAACTGAATTTATACAAATTTTTCCATATAGATATAGATATGGAAGTCTTGACTTTCCCTATTATATCTCACACATTGTAAATAACCACCCATGCATGTAACATATCAATGATCCTCAATAACCAAGTGTGGGCCAAATGGAAATATTATATATTTTTTATGATTTAGGTCATGAGTTTTAATGAGTAGGTTAAAATTCGTTATATATTATCTTTTGAAAAAAAGAAAAGAAAATACACACCCTCTCAATTCCCTCTAAAATTTAGGATAAATTACAAAGAACCTCTTGTGGTTTGTGGTTTGATATGTTAGCGTTACCCCAGATTTCCGAATATACAATCTACTCTATGTGGTTTGAATTAAAATAAAATTGTTAAAATATTTTGTTGAGTGACATGAGGTTGAAAATTTTTTATTTAAAAAGCTAGAATTATGTGAGTCATTTAAAGCTTGCTAAAACACAAGATTCAGGACCGCGGAGAAAATGTGACGGAACTAGACTGCGGAGAAAACGTGACGGAACAAGATTCAGGGTTGTGTTTTTTTTTTTTTGGTGGAAGGTACTAGATTTTGTAGTTGCACTTTGAAATTAGACAATAGTACAAGGAAACTGATTTTAAGTTTAAAGATCCTGATTATCCCCCTGCAAAACTCAACCAAAAAAAAAAAAAATCAGACAATGCTTTTCTTAATAGTCATTTTTTCATTCCTCATAAAAAATTCAAGAGGAACAATGATCATGATCAGAGAATTGATCAAATTTACCACGAAATGAGGACTTAAAGTGGATGAAGTTTTAGTAAAAAAACACAACAAAAGCACCCGTGCTAAATGATCTCTTGCAGAATGATAAGTCAACTACTGAAGACGTTGCACTGCCACCCCCAGAATGATAACAATCAGAAAATTAAGAAGGTAATAATAGGAAACAACTTGCTATTATTGTTGTTTCTGCAAACATTTTGTCTAAAAGAAAAGACTCTATACAACCAAAATAGCGATTGGAAGATAATTGCTTCTGATCTGGTGTTACAGTAAAGTACCTAGGAACACATCCCATATGAAGAATGTTGAACTTTATTCCAATGTGAATTCCTCAAGCCAAATGAGCACCTCATTCCTCTTTTCGTACATCAAAACACGAAGTGGACATAGATCTACATGTAGTTAGCAAAAAAGCTCAAAAATTAAAAACCAACAATTTTCATGAACAAACATTAATTAAGAGTTGATAAACCAATGCAAGAAATGATTTCCATTCCGTACTCCATACCATTATAAAGCTCCAGGTTCACACCTGGATCGTTGTAACGTGCAAGCAAGCAACCAGTTTTAGGTTTTAGACCGTCTCTAACAAGATCAGACCAGAGTGCTTTATCCTTCTCTTGAACAGTATCCTCAATAGGTTTACCACTAAATTTTGAGACTGCAGCAATGCCACAGTATGACATCAACCTTCCTTAATTTGATAGCTTCTTGATTTGGAACTGGTAAACTGTTCAGATAAAATTTATCATGCGACTGTAAACATCATATGAAATTCTTAATAGAACATTGAAAGTTTTCTCGAAGTTTTATCTATAATTACATACTGGACCATTAAATATTGTGTCCCTTACTGAGTTCAGTTTCAGAGGTGGTAAGTCTGGAGAACTTCACCTGCTCAAATCTTTTTCTGATGGTAGAACTATCTGGATAGACACTTTGGATGTTTCGGCATCAAATGCCTGAGTAAACACAGGAGTAGTCATGGGTATCTTCTCCTCTGTTGAATTCTTCCCGAAGATATAACTGTAAGAGAAGATTTAAGGATCCAACAACAATCTAAAAGCAAAACAATTAACAAACCAAAAGTACACAAGAATTCACACAGGAAACCTCACCCAGCAACAGCATTAAAACCACTTGAACCAGCCAACTTGTCACCTTCGGTTTCTACAACTATAAAAGGTTCGTACTTTCTCACCTGTACTCAAGGATGGAAAGTTTGTTATCTTTTGGAGACTACGATAGAAATCCTTTAGTTTTGTCCAAAGGATTTCCAGTAATGCCAGATTTAGTAGGTGATGTCAACAAGGCTGCATTGAAGGAAAATACCACACACCTCATACGTAGCAGTTCTTTTTAGTATCTGATATTTAGGGGTTTCTAGCTCTGGAGTCTTGTAAATCCGCAACTGTTAAATATTGCAACTATTTCAATTACGGTTAATTGAAATTCCAGATGGAAATATAAGAAGAAATGTACTGTTAAGTTAAGTAGTGCATACCTGCTTTAACACATCCAAGAGACCTTCAAAAGATAAATAGTCGTTGTTCTTTATGGAATCCCAATAGTCCTATTAATTTTGAAAAGAAAGAAAGATGAGCAAACACTAGTTTGGGTGATGCCACAACTCTGGCTTTCTTTTAAGGCAAAGAGCAACATCTTACGATATGGCTGCAGAACTTTACATGGTATCTGGATTGATTCCCATGACAGAAGTACCAGTGAAGACTAATTCAGGTTTCCAGGGCAGGAGCATGAATTTCATTACCATAGTCCACCTTGTAGTTATCTCATAAGGCCCTGTCTATATCAACTCAATCAATCACCCCAGTAGTATTAAAATATGGAAATTTGAAAGATAAAACTTCCTGATTTTCCAATTGTAAACACAGAAGATAGGCATAACAAATGTGATAAACATTTATAACCTAACAAAAATAGTTTTGTTTAAAGCCAAAGAGTCGTGGAAGATTTTGGCTACTTCACAAATCCTGAACAACCAAAAATTCACTATTCAAGGAGCAAACTTTTGAATGGTCCTGCCATAGACATAGAGTTCCCCAAACAAAATGAATTGTAATTGTTAAAATCCCACTTTCCATTGCTACTTTTTCGCTTTTATTTCCACAATGGTACACTTTTTAATAACACAGGATCATAAAACCATAATAATTATGTAATTCACAGCTCCATAACTATGCAAGTTACGTGCTATCAATTCGTGCATTTTGATACTACTATGTACCTGACATAGTAGTATACTTTGCACCCAACAGTAATTTACATATGGTAGTATATTTTGTATCCAAACTTGTATTCGATAACTATGCATAAATCAAACAATGGTTGTCTTTACAATTTCTAAGGTGGGTTCACCAACGTAAAGATATTGAAAAAAAATACCTGTTTAACCCAGTGCAACTGAAAATCAGGCTGGAACAGCAACTTTAACATGGAAATGTTGAAAAGATATCCACTAACAGTATCATGTTTAGTGATGGGGTCTCTGAACTTTACGCGCTCGTCATATGCAGTCTTGTCGATCCCTTGCTCATTGAATAGGTGTGGAAGATCCTCGTACAAGAAGTCAACTAACCGTTTCACGTCGTCGTCGTCGTCGCTCTAGTTGGTTTATAAGAGACTGTTGATCCACGAAGCTCATCCTAACGGCCAGTCTGAATTTTGGGCTCCGTTTAGTTAGTACTAGTGGTGATGTTCATTGTTTTGGTTGTCTTTGGTGGTGTGGTGGTGGTGCCGGTGGAAAGTAATGTGGTGGTGGTTTCCCGGTGTGGGAGTGTGCCGGTGAATTTGGTTGCACGCGTGTCTTCAATTGTGCTGTCTCCATAACATCGTAGATTGTTGTCCGAATTGTGATGCATTAAAGAATATGGGGGTTCGAATCCGGGTCGGGTAACAACCCGAAGTTGATGAAATACCAGCCATAGAAAGGACTGGTTGGTATTTGTTGAAGCCTGGAAGCGACTGTTGATTCTTTTCTTGCCCATTTTATTTGTAGGAAGGGAAAATTATCGAAATAGTTCTTCAATTTTTTTTTACATTAGTTAAATAATCTATTAATTTTTTTTAAAGCTAAGATAGTCCTTTAACGTTTATTTTTTAGTTAATATAATTTTTCACAAAAATATTTTTTTTTGAATAAATTTCACATACACTTCTTGTGATTTATCGTTATTTTTTAAATTGAGCTAATTTAAAATTTTATAAAATTTTAGGGTCAACTTTTAAAAAAATAAATTAGTAATTGAGTAAGGAGATCTAACAATGGGACTGGCAGGTGGCATTTAGTATCTGATGCGTGGGGAGCCCTTGACCAGCTATTAGTGGCGGTGGGTGGATGAAATGGTGATTCTTGAGTTGGGTGGATGATAGTTTCTATCGTCAAATTGAGGAGAGACAGGTTAGGATAATAGCTGATTCAATTTTTTTTGTTCATGTGTATTATACACATAGTATATGATCATCTTTTCCAGTTTACCAGCTGTCTCTTATTCAAATTAATTTTTTTCTTATTTTTCTCATTTTAAACTATATAAGGGTCACATAAAAAATAACTAAACCATGTATGTAGAATTTATCAAAAAAGGTTTTTTATTTTGTGGTTTTATCACAGAAGGACTGTTTGACTAAAAAATAAAAGTTGAAGGAATATTCTGATTAAAAAAAAAGATTGAGGCACTAGATTTTAACTAAAGTAAAAAATTGAGGGATTATTTCAGCAATTTTTTCTTGCAGGTATAATCGTAAATTGTACCCTGAACTATTACCGATGGACAATTAGCACTAAAAGTGTCAGACTGGCACTGGCAGTGTCATTGTCGACTTCATGTTAAAATATGTAGAAAAAAAATAATGAATGGTCACTAGACTATTAGAAATAGCATATAAAATTATTAAATTATTTGTTTTATAAATTTAGTTATTGAACTATTTTAAATGTGTGTTTAAAATTATTAAATTATTTATTTTACAAATTTGATTATTAAATTATTTTAAATGTGTTCATGATAACTGTATACACAAACACTTAAACTAGTTCAGTGACTAAATTTACAACGGTGATTCTAAACACATATTAAGAATAATCCAGTGACTAAAATTACTTAGTTTGGGGAACAAGCATGCATTTTATCTTATTATCTAAATAGAGTTTGTTAAAAATGTGATACACTATTGACTCGTTATCTAGACACATCTAATTTTACCTTAGTATAATAAACTAAAATAAGTTTAACCCGAATAATGACACCACAAGCCCCGTAACCCAAGACAAATTCATTAACCTATTTTAAACCCTTCAAACTAATAAAGAATTTATATGATTTTTTTTAACATTAAATCTCTAAAATATGTATAAATTTTTAATTAATTACCAAACCAAATCAAATTATTAGTCAAGAATAATTAAATAATTAACAAGGGGCTAGATTGAAATTAGTTCGGGTTCACTTATATTAGTTTATTATACTAAGGTAAAATTTTAACGAGTCAATAGTGATCAAATTTTTAACAAACTCTATTTAGATCTTTAGTAAAATGCATGCTCTGTCTCTTATACACATCTAGATGTTGTATTTATACATATTAATTTCAAATCATGTTTGTATCATGTCACCATATTATGTGTAAAATTGCCACTTCTACTTTCTTTGTCTTGTCTACTTTGTCATAATTGATTTTTTTTTTGTTCAGATTGATTTTTTTAATGAATAATTTATATAGATTATTTTATTTTTATGATTTTTAAGGAAAATCGTACAAATAGTCCATTGAATATTCAGAAAATATTTTTTAGTTCCTTAAATATGAAATGATGAATTTTGGATTTCAAAAATCTGAAGCGTATATTTCTTATCCCTGAGCACAATTCTGATGATGTTTTGACCTAAAAATAATACGTGATTATCGCATATCTATATTTTCAAAGATAAAATTAGAAATAAACTTTATTTTGGCCCAAATTCCCATCGTTACCCATCCCAACTCCACTCTACCCTCTTACTCATGTGTCTCCTCTCTCCTCCGCTATCCTCTATCTACTTCCCTCTTCACAAAATCAGTTCACTTCCTTCACCTTTCTTTGTGATTTTTGGTTTTTTTTTTAATTAGTGAATCCAATTGACTGAAAACCGGTTTCATATTAGGAAGAGTCAATGACAGTGATAGGGTTGCTTTATCTAGTGATAGTGGAGTTGGGATGGTAGTGGGGGTGGTGGTAGGAATTTGGAACAAAATAAAATTTGTATATGATGATCACTTTTTTTTGAGCCAAATCACTACCTGGATTGTATTCAGGTACCCAAAATATATACTTCAGATTTTTGAGAGACCAAAATTTATCATATCCTATTTGAAATACAAAAAAAAATATATTTTTTAAATACTCAAGGGATTATTTGTACGATTTTTCCTCATGTCTATAGCCAATATTACATAGAAACTTAGATTTTAAAAATTCGTTTGACGATCAATCATAATTAAGTTTTGAAACTCTACCCATTAAATAAAAAGTCAAATTTGACAATATAATTGAGATAAAAGAAATAGTACGTAAGAACTTATACCATCACATGTTGTTCAAATCGATCGATATTTGGTACATATTGAAAGTTATATATATATATGCATATCTGATTAAATTTTGTATTATACTGGTTTTTTCAATAATCCAACAAATTTCTCGCTTATTGATGGCTAATTCCCTCTACTATGACATTCATTTCTCTCTCCTAATTGATACCTCCATCCATAATTCTAATTAGGGATGTAAATGAATTCAAGTAATTTGATATTTGATTTGAATTCGACTTCAAACAAATTTGTTTATTGAGTTATCAATGTAAAATTTTTGATTAAGATTGTAAATAAATTTAAATAATCTGATATTTGACTTTAATTCGACAAAAGACAAATTTATTTATTGAGTTATCAATTTAAAATTATACCACTTTTAAGATTGGATTTTTTAAATAAATCAAAGATGATCATCATACTATTTGATTTGATATGTTTGTGAACATAAGATAGAAGACCGGACGTAAGGCAATTCAAAATAGTAAAGTATCTCCTTTCAAATCTAGTTGAAAGATTCTTCTTTGGTTATAAAAACTTTATTTTTTTTCCAGAAATTCTTCTTTGGTTAAGATATGGCAAAATCACAGATTAAGAGATATCATTATTAGCCACCCATATTCTCTTCTTCTAGGTATCTTGGCCTGTTTATTATTTCTTTAATCGTTTGTTGTAAGTGTGTATAATTACGAGATGTTATTTTACAGAGATAAGAAAAAAAAACTTTCGTGCTTGATTTTTGGGGCTGAAAAATTATATTTTGGGATTTCTTCGTAATAGATTTTTAGTGAAATTGAATCCTCTGAAATAAAAATGATTGCGAATGAATTAATATAGTGATGGTGGCAGAAGAGATGGAGAATAAGCGGCGCTGTTGTCACCGGTCACCGACCGGATAAGGCTAGAGGGTGAAGGTACGGTGAAATTATCCCCTTTCTACTATCTTCCATATTTCTTTAATTTTTCTGTAAATTTGTTAGTAACTAATTATTTGAATGGAAGACATGGGATTTGTTAATGATATATACTGTTTATATTGTGGTATAAACAGTATATATAAGCATGTGATGTGGCTGCTTATTATTATAAGGATGAGATGTGGCTGTTTTTACGAAATCCTAATGTAAGTGATTTCAATCTTATCGTTCAAATCTTTGTTTTTGGGTGAATCATCTTGATACTTTGATTCAGGTGTCGGCATATAGAATGGGGAAGAAGTAGCTATCTATCTTAGCCATCTATTACTGTATTTTTGGATAATTAGTTGTTTGAGTGATACATATCTGGGAGAAGAATTGGATTGCTGTAATTTTGTCCTCATAATTTATACATTTTTGTTTTTCACTGTTGTTGAGAAACCGGCTTCTGAAATCACGTGAAGTCATATAAATGTCTCTTATATGACATGGAAAATTTGTCAGCAAAGACAATTGATATTTGACAGTCACTGAGATCAAGTAAGTGCTTTAAATTGCGTTTAGTAGTAAATTTACTGGTTTTCTGTTGGATAAAAAGATTAGGCATAGTCTTATTACTTGATGTAGTGGTCTCTGTAACATGTAATGGACACCTCTCTGTTAATTTGTACAATTGTCTCTTAAACATATGATCAGTTTTACTTGATGGGTTTGCAATCCAAGTTGCTTTTATTCACTAATTACATATGAAAGCCCAGTTTTCCTAACTTCAGTTTTATGGTACTTCTAGTGTTCTGTTTCTTATGTTGTTTTACTGTTAATGGCAATAGCCAGGAATCTGTCAAGACCAAGCACCATCAACTTCACTGAGTCAAAAATTTATAGATGTGTATAAGAGAGGAAATAACTCTCTCTCTCTCTTCTCTCTCTCACACACGCATCAACAGGCACGCACACACACATTTGCTTAATATTCTAGATTCCATGGTAAGATGCCTAACTGTTGGTCATCTAATTTTTATTCTCCTGCTTAAGTATTTGATTAGATTGTAGTATAAGCGACAAGAGGAAAAGCAAAATTTAAAGCAAGCAATTTTTTTTTTTATTTTTTAGTTTTTTTTAATGCTAACTTCGTACACAGCAACACCAGACAACAGAAGAAATTAATCATATTGCTCATTCCTTGTATGGAGGATCATTCATCGACTTATTTTGCATATTTAATATCGTTCAAGAACTTAGGATTTAAGATGCATTGTGTATTTAATTGAGTGCTTAACACTAATAATTTGAAATTTGATGCCTTGACATGAATTATTTCATTTACATTTTGATTGTGTGGAACAAGTATTTAATTTTGAGATTCTTGATTTCATTTTCTTTTGCGATAAATCTGGAATTTGCAACCTGAAATGGTTTGGAGTTGTTATGGTAATTGACCTTCTTGGGCCAAGTTTAGAAGACTTCATCAATTATTGCAGTAGGAAGTTCTCCTTGAAAATAGTATTGATGCTTGCAGATCAGTTGGTAATTTTTTGTGCATTTAATTCTTTTTGATAGATTATGCCTTTGGCTACCTATTTATGTTATTGTTGTCTTTTTGCTTTCTCAGATTAACAGAGTTGATTGCATGCATTGAAGAGGATTTTCTTCCTCGTGATATTAAACCAGACTAACTTTTTGATGGGCTCAAGTCGCTAGGCAAATTAGGTAATCTTTTTATGATTTTAGATAGCAGGGTTGGAATTTCATAAGAAGTTAACATGTCTAAATATGACTCAAATTTAATTAGATTGCTATCGATTCAAAATTAAACGTGTCGTGTCGTGTGTTTGATAATTCGTTATCTTATTGGTAAGCTGACACGATCTGTTTGACTTGTTAGAATATCGGGTAACTCGAACGACCTGTTAACTAATTTTGCATTTATAAAATCTAACGTGTATAAGAGACCCTTTGAGATATATCGTGTCACATTAGTATATGTCTTAACGAGTAACTGGGTGTTATTGTGTCATTCAGAATAAATGAAGTAACATTTATATTAGTATAAAAAATTTAACGGGTTAATGGATCATAACGGGTCAATTAGTTATTAAACAGTACAAGATACGACACAAATATTCAATGGATCCTCTTCGAATTTAGAATTTCTGACACGAAACCGGTAAGGACCGACATGATTCATTTTCCACCCTTAATTCTAGATGAATTTGTGTCGTCAGTTGTTAATATAATCATTATATGGAAATCATTTTTCTTCCAAAATCAAGCTAAACAGTTACAATATGGAACAAGGTAGCAATAAGTTGGCAGTTACTAGACGGTTTTACTGTCATCTACTTCTAGAAACACGCTTTAGACTATTTCAAAGTATCAAATAATTATTCCCACATGTTTAATATTCAATATATTTTTATTGATTTTTGTTTCATCTTTTTTGTTATTTTGGGAATTAGATTATTTCGATGAACAATCTAAGTGAAAAAGAAGCTTTATCTTTTCAAACTATACATACTCTATTGTCTCCAACATCTGACTTTAATAAGAGTCAATTGTGTTCATCTTCTTCCGTAACTTAATCTTCCTTGCATTCAAATGAAACTTCAAATGAACCAAATTCTCATAAGAAAAATTTCTTGGGAAGGTAGATTCAGTTTAAAATTTTGTTAGTTGATATAATATGATGATTTCAAGAAATACAATTTCAAAAATGTTTTTTGTGCTTAATTTTTCTATTTGTTTATCATATACAATGAAAATAGAGAACAGCTTTGTGTTAATATATGTACGGGATTTGGCATGGAGTTGGAAAAAATGGACCAGGAGGAAAAGATTTTCGAAAAAAAAGATTTTTTTCCAATATCATCTACATTTTTTTATTTATTTATGATTGGAGTGGATATTCAACTTTTGTTTATATTGGTTAATACTTATATAATTAATGTTTTTGTGATTTCCGCAATAAACAACATATTTTAGAATTTTGAGCCTAAAAATAAATGAAGATGGAGTACTTTTTCATGACACGAATAAAGTTATACCAATTTTTTATTTTTTTATTTTTAAAAATTATCAATGAAAAGCATCAATTTTATATCTATTCCCGTCAATAAACGGGTTAAAAACTAATAATATGATGATTTATGACTTTCGGCATGAATAAAATTCATGGATAAAGTAAACTATATAATTTGAAAAGTAACAAATAGATAAAATAGAATAATTTTCGAGAATAGTGTACAAATTTATGTTAAATCATTAAATTTTTGTCAAGTTTTTGAATAATGAAGAAAAGGAAAAGATTTATATCATACTAAAATAATTTAAAAAATGGGACCAAAATAAAATCTTGCTAGCAAAGAAAAAGTGGACGGAATGATTGTTTGAATTTATTTTATCATTATTTAACCATACCAAATCTTGCTTAGACTTGATTTCGTTAATTAACAAATTAACCAAAATAATTAGCAACGAAATAATCTCGAACAAAGGAGACACAACAACTGAAGATGATGAGTATAAACGACATTTATTGAACTAATAAAAAGTTCGGGTAATATTTACATTTGAAGATAACTAAACATCTATGGAGCTTAAACACAAAAGCTCCAACAAACAAAAACTCTCTCCAATTTGCTCTTCAACACGTCTTCTGAAGTAGGGAAGCCAACCAAAAGGCTCACAATATCATCACTGCTCTCATACTCTACAGCGACAGCAGCAGCAGCAGGCCCTGTGGTAACTACTGCTGCGTGAAACTAATGCGTGAGAATACACTGGCCTTGTGTTTTTAGGTGTTGCTGGTGGTTCTTGGGTTGGCTGGCTAGCATGTCTAACCGCTGGTGACTACTACTCTTGCTGCGGTGAGGGTGGTCACGGTGATGGTGATCCCGGTATTGGTGGCTGTCCTGGTAATACTTGTCTCGATGTTCTCTGTCTCGGTGCCGGTGGTGGTCATTGTAGTCATGAGGATCACGGGAGCGTCGGTCTTATAAACGACCTATTCAAGCGGTGGCGATGATGGTGATTATCCAAGGTTGATGGAGAGGGAGCAGCCTTAGATTTGGATTTCATTGAAGAAATGTGACCACTGCCAAATGATAATTCACGGTTCTCACCACCATGTCTCTCAATTTCACGTTTCCTTTTCAAGTTGGCTTTCCTAGCTTCAAATTCTTCTCGGCCCATCACAAAGTCTGCAGGATCCCTCTGAGTCTGAGGAGGGCCAGAAGGCAACACGCAACCTTGTCCTCCGAAATACTGGAACATCTAATGGACCAACTCCAAAACCCATATAAGGAACAACACCAAGATAGGGAGCCATGAATGCCTCCATTCCAGGTTGCATGCCTGTCCAATAAGGATTATAGGCAGCAGGGCCTATAGACATCATGTAGTTCTCTGCAGGTGCAACTCCATTTAAAGGCAAGTGAGCTTTCTTCTTTTTCTTCTTTTTTGCTGCCTCACCAGAAACAGGTATCTGCTGAACTTCATCATCACTTCCTTGAGATGTTGGTTCCTTCACACTTACTGACTCGTGTGTCACTTCAGTAACACCTGCACCTTCTGGTAATCTCACTTTCTCAATTGTTTGTTGCGGACCACTAACTGCTTTAACCTCTTCTACAACTTCATGCACCTTAGAAGTCTCTTGTTTTTTAGCTGGAGGTTGGGGAACATGCTTTCCCTTTGAAGTCGCAGACTGTGTAGGAGATGGGGGCTTAGGCTGTGGACTGCGTGACTCCATATCTCCGACTTGGAAAGTGCTGCCACCATTTTGATTTTCTCCACTGCTGTTATTGGACTCTAATATTCGGCTAATGGTATCCCTAAGCGTCTTGTTAGGTAAAAGATCATCTGCAAGTATATTTGTTGCCCCACATACGCACATTGACTTCGAAATAATATGTTCTCTTATACATTTATCACAAAAACTCCTGAAACAACACTTGCTCTAAGCACAGCATCTTTCATAACTACTTTACACAATGAACAATGAAGTTCTGGTGGAAGATCTCCGATAGAGCGGCTCATGGAAGGAAGCCTTTCAATTTCTTTTTCAAAAGCAGCCTCATTTGGTCTCAACACTGCAACAGCCCCACTCGGCAATGCATAAGAGCCATCTGGCGTGGCCATTAACATAGATTTTGGGATACCCGTTGGTGGTTTAACCCGTTTAATGTCGTAATTAGGGTCACCATTTGTCGGGCAATGCTGAATAAAGTGTCCTGGAACCTTACACCTGTGACAGATGTAACCCTGATAGTGGTGGTGTTTTCCTCTCCAATCCTCCTCGACCAAACCCGTGCCCTCCCGTTATTCTTCTACCAGGACCAAAACCATCTTGGCGCTGCCAATCTAAGGCTGGTGTCTCGATTAACGCCTTAATCTTACTATCCTCATCAACTAAACTGGCAGGGGGAGCAGAATCTTGTACAAGATTGATTGGTTGGGCTGGCAAGGTTTCAGGAATTGCATACAAATCATTACTGAATTCGTCCCACTCCGAGACATCCGCAGGCTCACTTTCCGCCTTCAGCTCTTCAGGTGGAGGAATCGGTGGTGCAGTAACTATAGGCATTCGAGGCCGTCCAGGAACCCGACGAATTAAGACGGAAGTGTATTTTGGAATCAACATTGTTTCATCAGTATACTCTTCGTTAGTCTGGGCGTTGGTGACCACCAGGTCAGAATCAGTACCACTGCCCAACTTCTTGAATTCGAATATTTTTTCTTTGAAATTCCTAACTCTTATATAGTGGCCATATAATCAATTGAAATTGAATCAAAGTCTTTTGCACTTTTAAACTTATAATATACAGCCATATCTGCTTTCTTTTTTATTTTTTTTTCGGTTTTTTTCCGTCAGAGAAAAATCAATAACAAACACCTTCAAACAAAAATCAAGAAAAAAAAAAAAGAAAAGTACGGCTTGATATTGAACTCAAAAACGAAAACAACAGTACAAGATTTGAAGAAATATGTATGTATGACTTTTCTTTTTGTTTTCCTAAATAATAGATCAAACTAATTTATTCTCTTCAATAATAACTCATCAATTAAAGTCCATCTAGAATTGAATCCTTCAACAGGAATGTACTATATGCACAATCTTATATTGGTGTCTAAGTGATAATTATAAGAATAAAATAAACTCTAGCGCAATTGATTTCTTAAGACCACGAACTTGTTTCTTGAGATATCTCCTTATGGTCGAAAATCAACACCGCCACCTCCAACTGAACCGACGGAAAAACCGTTCCGATTTGCGAAACCTCCGATTCTTCCGCCTCTACGTTCAAGAGAGAGATTCTCTTCTTTCTTTTTCTTTTCCTAATTCGATAACGATTTACAGCGAGCAAATAGATCGGCGAACCGTTCTTTCGTCGGAAATTCGAACAATTTGTGCCCTAGAATTTGGATTGATGACGAAAGGGGAAATTAGAAAAGTCCTACGGAACAGAGAAAGACCAGAAACTGCTTTAATTATTGGAATGAGTCGTATTTATAGGGGCACATATGGTTTTAGGCTTTTATAGAAATTTTCCTTAGATGTTTCCCAAACGGATTTGGGATAAAAGTTGTGTGAAAGACTAAAAGGAAGGGATCGGCATACAGTTATAAATGACTAAAATATTTTTATATATTTAATTAATTTTTTTATAAAATAATAAGAGTATTTTAGTTATTTAATTAAATTTATTTAATATTTTAATATTTTTAAAGACATATGAATAGAGAATAAAATATGTATCTTATTAGATTTCTTGAGAATAAAATATAATTACTCACCTAATCTAATCAATTAGGAGAGTAAAGTATAATTAACCCTTTTAATGATTATAAATCCCAGTATTGCATTTTTTAAAAGGAAAATTCAATTGTACACTGTTATATCAAATGAAAATGTATGAGGAAAATATTTTTGGGCTGATAATATGTTGGGGGCTTAAGCCCAATAATGAAGTAGGGAATTGGGACACGAAAAGCATCATCACCAAAAACATCAGTCCTACATATTAGATGAGAAACAAGTTTTATTAGTTAAAAGTCATATTGTATTAATATTTTTTAGAAGGCCTGAAAAGAAAGAAGCAAGGTTTTGTCTTCGGGATAGGATCGAACACTCAAGTTAGACTAGATAGTAAAATTTAATAAGAATTCGGAGTTTAGAAAATTAAGAAAGTGATTCTTTAATCTGAAAATTAATAAAGTGATTCTTTAACCTGACATGCTGTTTTTGATATTTCAAATTAAATTGTGGGTTGAATATATAATACTTGACCCATTTTGGCCTATTTGAACCACGTGGTCATATAAAAGTACTAAAATACCCCTAATGGTTTTGGACCTGGAGTCATGTGTAATATTGTCATTGGATGTATTATTTTGGCATCATCAAACTTAATTACTAAAAGTTACTCCCTCCATCTAATTTATTTGGTCACAATTTGACTTTTCTGATCAACTAGATCAAATTTTATAATCAAGAATTCATTTAGATTTACTTGACCTTTTATAAAAAAATTTCAACAAAAGTGAAATTTATATAAAGTATTATGATATGAAATTTAAAATTTACAAAAGAATTGAAAAAATCTATAAAAGATTGAGTGGAAATAGTATGCTTTTAGTATTTTTCTTTTTTGTACTGTGCATTTGTTTGGTTGATTTAATGTTTATATCTGTTCGAAAAATGGTGGCGCGTTGAATTGGTTTCTGATACTGATTCAAGTCTCTTCTTTTTCTTGCTTTGGACTTCTTCAAGCCTTGCGTTACTAGAACGTTGGTTAACCAAATCCAACCGAGTCTACAAATCATTGTATTAAAGATGTGTATAACTTACAGGGTTCCATCATACACATAACTAAGATTTACCTAGACAAGTTTTATTAGGCTTACACAATATTTCAAGTTATTACTTATAATTTCAAATTTTTAGTTATCATTGCAAGTTGTTACACATTTGAAGTTAGTATTTAGTAGTGTAAATTATTACTTGTTTATTCTAGGTTGCTACTAATTAATTCGAGTTGTTACTTATTAATTGAAATTATTATTAATTAGTACTTGTTTTTCATTACATATTTCTAAAAGTAATTATATATTAGTCCAAAAGGAAAATACATAAATGTTATTGGAAAAAAAATCATTTAAAATGCTGTATATTAAAAAAGAAAGTCGAAAAATGACTGGTCAACCGGTTAACTGGGGCAGGACGGGACGGTAGCTGGTTGGGAAGCAGGGCGAGTCGGTTACGGGTTGATGAAATGAGGTGGGCCGTGCAGGTTACGGGATGGGAAAAACTAAGCCCAAAATCGGCCCTGGGTACTTGGACGGGTTGGGACTAGCCCTTGATAGAACCTAGGAGTCCCGGACGGTTCAGCAGGCTAGCCCGGCCATTGCCATGTAGCTCCCATGTTTCTTATTCTCTGGTTTATGGATAAAAAATAAGACTTTGTCGTCACTTGACAGAATGACATTAATGCCTTTTTCCAACTCCATCACTCAGATGAATTGGGGAATGGGAAGTATTTTATTTTAAGGAAAGTAATTAATTAGACCCAATTATTGATTTTATTTATAAACTTTGTGTTTATGATTTAATTCTATAAAATCTTGTTTATATCGGTTGATGTCATATATTTTATAAGATTTAATATCACACATTCTATTTACAATAAGTCAAAGATTAAATGTACTGTTGTTTTCGTTTTTGAGTTCAATATCAAGCCGTACTCTGTCTCTTATACACATCTAGATGTGTATAAGACAACACACCAATAAAAATTGTGCATGTACTTTCAATTGTCTTTTAAAGATATGTACCTGTAATTATTAAGAAGAAACAATAATTATACATATATCATGCAGTCACATATGAATATTAATTTGTTACTGATTTAGTGTGAATCATAATCTCAAACGTTTTCATTCCAAATCTTCTGTCTTGTTACCTGTATTAATTTCTTATATCATATCTTGGTATCTTGGATGCTTATTGCATACGTGTGTTCTGGTGCTATAAGTATTAGGGTAAAATGTAAATAACTCCCTTGTGATTAATTAAATATGCACTTTACTCTCTTATTGTTATCAAATGTGCGTATGACCTCTTTGTGATTTAAATTTTTTTTGTAAAATGGATGAAAATTGTCAAAACTAACACTAATGTGTGAAATGTCATATTTGCCCCTATCAAATTCAAGTGTCTGGAAAATCTGGGGTCAAATTAAAATTAAAAAGAGACAAAAAGTTTTAGAATGAGGTGTGGGGTGATGATTTACATCTAACGAGATTGGGATGGGTAGGGATAGGGGTGGGGGTGAGGTATGAGGTGACGGGGTATGGCAAGTGGTGGTGATAGGGTGGCAGCTTGGCAGGGGGAAAAGGCTACTGTACTGGTTGATTTATTGTCCAGGTTTTTTTAGGGGTAGAATGGTCAATGCAAGCCTTGTTTTAGTAAAAAAAATCCCACTCGTAAGATAGGAGCGTGACTATCAAACTCGATTAGTTTTGACAGATTTCATTTAATTTGTAAAAAAATTTGAAGCACAAGGGAGTCAAGCACACATTTGATAATCACAAGAGGTACATAGTGCATATTTGACTGCATAAGATATTTTGTTTCATATCGGAATGACACAAGATATGAAGTAAAAAATTCATACATATATTTAACAAATCATAGTAGAATTTTTTGTATTTTATTCGAAGTATTATTATGTAAAAATATACCTGAGAGATTATAAAACCGAGTAGATGCATGGACTTTTTACACAACCCCTGATCCAACTTATAACACAAAAATTGGTCACATTTGTGTGTGTGTTTGGAGTTTGGACCATATCAATGGAACCACATCTAATTGCTGTATAATGTTGTTGCTGCTGAGTGCTGAGGTGTCGCAGAAGTTCCAACGTGGCAAATGTACCAGCGACACCCACGTAATCGGCGTCGGGTTGTGCTCGTAATGCCCGTGCCAATCCTATGCCACACCCATGCCTCCCAGCTTCACTCCACTTTTATTTGAAAAATTCTACATTCTTCTGACCGAATCATCTTATTATATTTAAAACTTTTATAAAATACAATATTATATACTTTACAAATTTATAAAAACCTTAAAAATCAACGAATGATTCAGGAACGTAGAATTCCCCTTTTATATATCCCCTTAGGCCTTCTTCGTTTAGACCAAGTCCAATTCAATCCAAACCTCCACTCTTAATTTTCTATTCCTACAAGTTTTCCAAATCCCCTTTTTTTTTCTTTTAAAATTAGCATCTTTAGTGCACATTCGTTTCCTCACTAATTATCCAATTAGTATAAAGAAAAGAATGTCAGTCGTATTTAAGAACATTATTAATTCATGGTGGCACGACAACAACGTTAACACGAGGATTAAACATGCAGACGCAGATGGAGATGATGACGATGATGGCGGCTACGATTATGCCCCGGCTGCATGCATCATGAAAGGTGATGGGGATGGGGATGATGACAACGGTGATTTTGATTATGCTCCTGCTGCATTACTCGAGAATGATGTATATGTCGACGAATTTTAAATACCTGTCTCTTGTGCACCGGCTGCATGAACAACCAAATCCCAATTTTTTTCCAAAATTTTCAACCAATAATGTTATCTATTTAAATTTTAGTCCAGTTGATGTTGGAACAATATTGGAATCTGTGTGTCAACGCACGATTATATATATATATTTTTTAGTACTAGGTTGAGTTATCTTGACTCTATCTCCGTACTACTACTATATTTGGACTGTTTTTCACAAGTTTTATAATCGTCTTGATTATTATGCCACCTAATTTTAGTACTTCTTTTTCCATAATGAAATCACAACTTTTTTTTTTGTCATTTTCATTTTCTTTTTGGTTTAATTTAATAATAGTGTGTTGTTTACCTGTAATAGTATATTAGTAATTGATGATACAATAAGTGTTCGTCCAATAAAATTCGATCTTCTAATTAGAAAATCTCGATTATAAATACTAGATGATAATATAAGAAAATTCTACTATTTTTTTTAAAGAACTATTCATTTATATTTTAAATACTTGTACAGAGAATACCATATAGTTTAAAAACTTATATGTACAAATTTTTAAAATCAAAAGTATAATTTCTTAAAAGGAACAGTAGAATTTTGCGATAATATATATCCCGAGAAAAGTCATATACAAATAAAGAGACATAATATAAATTTACATCTTCACATGTCTATCTCTCTGTATATCAATAATGTAATAGGATGAAAAGTTCAACGACTTGGGATTAAATTATTTAAATCAATTTATTAATAAAGTGAATTCGTGACTTTAAACTGTTCTTTATTATGAATGAACTGCATACACCGAGATCGAATTTATCAATTACCCATAATATTATATTCAAAGGATTCCTTTTCTACAAACTATATGAGAAATATCTCATTTTCAATTGAAGATTTTCAGACAGACAGACAAACAAAACAGATCAATTACCCACATAACATAATTTTATCCTGTCCATTCTCAAGAGAGAAAGACCTGTTCATCAAAATTTAACTACACCATTATACATTGAGTCACAAACCAGCTCTTAAAAAAAAAAAAAATAGAAAGAAACTCAAGATGATCCTTTGTCATTTAGAATATTTTATACCACAATAGGCAATATCTAATAATAATCGTTGAAGAATCAAGATTTAAACATTATGGCCCTCCCTACATTCTTCACATAAAACTGGCATCGTCTACATTTAGCTGTCACCAGTCACCACCATGCACAAAGGCCTTCAAAATCTTTTGACTAATTTTGGATCGACAAATCTGTCGCCTTTTCGCCCGTCCATGATGGTGACCTGTTTACATGCCAGCAAATGTGCTTGCTGATCTGTCATATAAATTTCTGACTTGGAATGCGAATTCTCTCATCTGGCTGTGCTCTTTGGTGCCACATGTAACACCCACTTGGATCATCACATTCATCAAGTAGAACTCCACGGCTTTGCTCGAGATAGACCCGTGCCAAATTGAGTATACCAGTGCTTGTCACCTTTTCAGCAGAAGCTTATATAGATAGCCTTCTCCATGCAACTCAATCCATATCACCGTAGCTAGTCTCCCAACTTTGAGTCCAAATCTTTTCTGTTTCAAGTCATGCTCTTCAACTGGGAAAAGATGCCCTCTCATTTATCACCACCACTTGCCATACAAGCAGGCATGCTTTAACAGCATCACTGGAACTAAATGATGTTGGCTATAATCACAAGATGCATGCATAACGCACCCAACGTAGAATTTAGTACTCCAATCAAAAAGTTCATATCACTTGCTGACTCCGGGAATCAGCAAGTAGCCAGTAAAAGGATGCAACTAGTAGAAAAGGACTAATACATCAAACAATAGCATGATTTTGTTGGTTATGCTGAGATTAGATCAGGGCTTTTATTTTGATGATATCATATGGGGACAACTCTTTAAGAATCTTCTTAATTTATTAATCATGCATCCTATGATAATAGTGCTAGCATACCATTAGCCACCCATTTTATTTATCTGTGCTACCGTAGTTAGTCTCAGCTAATTATCTACTTTTAGTTTTGTCATTTAGCAAAACATAAATCTTATATTGTTTATTGCGGTCTTTCTTCTTAAAGCACGAGGATATTGGACAATTTAGTGCCCCTGTCCAGTTGTGGTCTTGTATAATAAGAAAGAGAGTAACTTGTGAGGGACCAGTAATCACTGTAATCATATTGAATGGTCTCTGTTCAAAGAAAGAACTGCAACTTAGCTTTGGTGATAAGTTCATATAAAATTTCTTATCCTTTCTAGGATTTATTTCAATTCAAGTATTTCTCTAGCATCTGCAAGTGCATACATCCACAAAACATTACTAAGAGTAGTGAAAGTTTTTATAAGGAACATTGTATACTAAGCCCCTGTCAGGCTGTCACTAGTCAACATTTTCACCATATTGAAGTCCTGAACTTCTATTGCCTATTAAAAAAAAAAAAAGTCCTGAACTTAGATCAAACATTATAAATTAGCAAAAGATCCTCCTTCTGAACATTACTAAAAGCTCCAAATGTATCATCCTAAGGTCATCTAACCAGATTGAAAAGAGTTGCTAATGCTTTCATATGTCCAAAGCTCGGCAACTCATAGCAAATCCGAAGTTACTGAATGAATTACATCATATAACAGTCAAAGAGGAAAAAACAAATAAATATGAGTATGATTTTTGGAGACATTGAACTCCGTTAAGTAGTTGAATCAGATGAACTATTTCAAGACAATTCCTCAATGCTTGCCCAAGAATTCATACGCCTTTTAAAGATACTTCAACTTCAACTTCTAGGTCTATTAACAATAACATTCTTGACTTTCACTAAAAATAAGTCAAGTAGATCTGCCATCACTAATACAAAAGCTTACTCCTTTCAGAAAAATTTTTCTTCTTTGGCCGAGTAATTCCAGAAGTCTCATCATAGATATGGGCAATTTCTATCAAGGTTTTAATACAATATTTCAAGCCTAAAAGTACTTTACCTTTGAGATTCAAATTCTCATATTATATTAATCTTAAGGTTTCACTTAAATCTCATGTCCGCCTCTAATTTAACTGATGAATAATAACCATGTATAAAACATGAAACGAGTCAGGTCTTACATGGTCATATTTGTTGACTTTAGCTAAGACCTGAATCTTTGCAATATACTATACTTGTTCTTGTAGACCTCATATTTGGTTGCTTCAACTTCCTGGACTACCTTTCTTTTAAGTCCCCGAATAAGGCATGGATATGAGGTCTAATTGACAAGGTTTGTGTAACACTCCTATAAGATTGGATTTACTCCATGAATTTATCTCGTTTGCCTGTTTTCATTTGAAACTATTGCTATTACTTCTTTAACTTGTTAAGTAATAGTAATACTTTGAGCACCTCATCAAGGATCTGCAAATTACATCTTTTTTATTGCCAACACTTGATACTATGATCATTGTCGTACTACAGAATTTTCATAGCTGTGAAGAACTTCCAGAAGGTCAAAACTTAGAAATTTATTTTGTTACAGATTATGACAAATCACAGACTTGAGATCCATCACATGTCAAAGCCTTAAATTTATGTACCCTTTTCAGCTTTTCTGTCTTCTGAATGCAACAGAGGCTTAGCCATGCTAGACAAAATGAAGTTTAGGTCATCTCAGTGCTGATAAGCGGCTGGCAGTCGATTCAGGCATACTGGTATCAACTTCAATTGAACTGCATCCAGGGGACTTCTTAAATCCTAGATCACTCATTTTCCTTCTGACCTTTTTGACATCTTCATTCCACCTGTTGGCAGATGCATAAATATTGGCCAGAAGAGAGTGAGTACTGGAATCACTAGATCTCGATTTGTATCAGAATGTCAGCTATGTACTTGTTCACTCATATCAACATCTAGATGTGTATAAGAGACACTGAGTAAAGCGCCATACAGGGGTATTACAATTTTGTTATCTTTATTGGGTATCTTTGCTATCACATCCTGAGCTTCCCCTAATAGTCCAGCACGACCAAAAAGATCTATCAAGCACCCATAATGTTCTAATTTTGGTTCAATCTGATAAATTTTTGTCATGGAATCAAAATGTCGGCGGCCTTCCTCTACTAGCCCGCCATGGCTGCACGCACTTAAAACTCCAATGAAGGTGATATCATCAGGCTTGATTCCAGCTTGTTTCATTCCTGAGAACAGTTCCAATGCCTTGCTCGACTTACCATTCATGGCAAGAGCACAAATAACAGCGGTCCACAATGCTGTGTCTTTCTCCTTCAACCTACTGAAAATATCTACATATAATGGCAATGATTTTTCAATACATCCACACTTTGCATACATCTCTATCAGAGCAGTACCAACAACAGCATCTATTGATATTTGGTTTTCCTTAATGTAAGCATGAAGCCATTCCCCGTGTTCCAGGGCACCCAACCGAGCACATCCTGTAAGTAAAGCAACCAATGTGAATTTATCAGGCTTTATCCTTTCCATTTGCATCTCTCTAAACAAGGTTAGTGCCTCATCTACACGTGTTAAAACTGTACATAACCGTTGATCATAGCTGTCCAAAGAACAAGATCACGACTTGGACTCCTCTGAAACAATTCTCTAGCCTCATCCAGCTGACCACTGCTCAAGTAACCTGAAACCATACTTGTCCAACAAATCACATTCCTATTTGGCATAGTATCAAAAATTTGCCTAGCAATAGTCAAACATCCACACTTAGAATACATATCCAACAAGGAATTCCCAATTATAACGGTCAAATTAAGCTCATTGCTCACATACTCGTGAATCTCCTGTCCCAAGTTCCAAATTTTTCAACGCGGTACAAGCTGACAAGGTACTTACAACAGTAGCTTCATCAGGTTTAAGATTTCCCTCTTTCCTCATCCTCTTATAGACTCCAACAGCGTCCTCATACCTATTACACCTAACAAAACCAGATATCAAGACATTCCACGAAACCAAGTCTCTCTGAGGCATTTCATCGAACACCTTTCTCAAGCTGTCTACACAACAAACCACCCCATACAAATCCATGATTGAGTTACAGACATAGCAATCAAATCCATCCCCACTTTTCAAAACAAATCCGTGAATCTTTTCACCTTCTCGCACCAATTTCAACTCTCCAATAGCCTTGAAAACAAACGGATAAGTATAGTTATCCGGCCACAAACCATGTATTCTTAGCTGATCAAACAAGCAGAGGGCTTCTCTGAAGAAACCCGCTTTTGTATATGCTTTGATCATCACATTGTAGATAAATAAACTTGGGTTTTCGATGTAATTAAAGATTCTTTGCGCATATCTTAGATTTCCAAGAAAAGGATCTGAAGTGAAGGCCATGAGCTTGTGGAGAATGTCTATGTTTCGGTAGATGCCTAATGTGAAGACTTGAGCTTGGATTTGCTTCAGGTGGGTCATGGATTTGCATTTCTTGAGGAGGTCTATGCATGATTTTTTGGTCAGTGTTGTTGTCTGGGAAGAAATGGTAGTTGACAAGTGGCGGGAAATAAATCTCATGAGCGATCGGACGTTTGAGTTTCAGGTGGCTGTAATAACTAAATGATACAACTGTTACTGTTTAAGGGCAAATTGCCCGTATAACCCTTAAACTTTTATCTTTATATGTTTTTGACCATCGAATATGTCAATATATCTATCTACCATACACAACTTTTTAAAGCATATATTTTTGGCCATTTCATTAATAATCAGCGTCAAACCTAACACACATCTAATGTGTATAAGAGAAAGGTCACGAAACTATTTCAACAAATTTAGTCACCATGTGCTTATTAGTGGTTACTGTTAGGTCTGTCTCTTATACACATCTGATTATCGTGAATCCCACCTTCGCTCTTATACACATCAGATGATGTATAACTTCTGGAATCACTCGGCCAAAGAAGAAATTCTTCAATTCCTGAACAGGAGTAAGCTCTGTGATAATCAAACACTAAAAAAATCAAACATACAATTAACGCCAAATTAAACTAACATGACACACCCAAATTTGTGTTCTTCATTTTCCATTTTTTTCTTTTATTCAAATAAATCTAAATTTTAAACTATGTGTGCAGCGTGTATTTGTGCTACGGAAAAAGACAAATTAGTACAAAATGTAATACTAAGAAGTTGTGAAAATAAAATAGAACAAAAAGAAAATATTGACATGACATATTGGACCCTTGGTTTCATGAGGTTTAACGGAATATTTTGATGGAATGGCCAATAATATACATTTCAAAAATTTAATAAAAAAATAAATATAATTAATAGATTAATAATTAACAATATACAAACATAACAAATTAAAAGAATTGTAGGATAACTTATCCGTCTTTTAATTTAATACGCACCTTATATTAACCAATTTTTGTAGTTTGTTACAAGGCTTCTTAGCGTCCGGATCTTCAACCAAATCCTCAATCTCACATTAAACAAGTCACAAGCAGGGTATTTACGAGAAACAAACAAATTGCATGTTTTCAAGGCCACGTGCAATTTTGCCTTCAATTTGATAATTAGGAATGAATTCTTTAACCAGCTCAGCATGCTACAAACTTTTATATTACTTAACGACAATACTATCCTTATCCCAAGCTAATTAGTAGATCCAAAAATCAAATTAATTAAAAGAATTTTTATTAGGTTGGATATATGAATAACACGAGTCATTTTATAAAACTTTCTTATAATAATAATAATTTTTTTTTTATTTACTTTTAAAAGTTTTGCTTTAGTCAAGTGTTGATTAGAATCATCGAACAAGTCAAAGATTAGGATCTACATCCAAATAAAATGTTTTGGATAAAATGAAAATATGAGTGGGTACTATTAAATATTTATTTTAAAATTAATCACATCATCTCTTGGTTCAAAATTTGAATCGGAAAATTATGAAATCAATCGGGGTGAATTCATATAGTTTATAATTGTCATGAACTATAGTTCAAATGAACTGGATAGATATATTTTAGTAATTTGAGATAATATATCTTTATATCAAAGATTTGTTATACCTATTATAGATCTGATTTATTCAAAAATTTAAATAATTATAAATTCAATTTATCCAAAAATTTAAATCCGTTATCTTTACTTTTAAATTTCCTTACGAGGTCAGATTAATTTGGATATGGATCAGATACCCGAATCTATCCATATTTGATGTTTACAAGCCTACCCTTCGCTTCCAAAGAATGGGAAAATATCATCAGACCCGAGGAAAACGACAACGTTCCCCCTCTCACAACATCTCCAAGATTCATCGTACTCTTGCCGGCCCCTCCACTCGGCCACTTTTTATCATCTTTTCTCTCGATTCATTCAAAGCTATCTCAGAATGGAGATGAGATCAGTCACTTGATAAAGGTTTTTCCATTTTAAACCCTCCTCTTCTTTCACTTTGCACTAATTAGGGTTTATCTTTTCTTGCCTGCAATTTTTACCCTTCACATTCAATTTAATTAACCACAATTATCTGTGTCGGCAGTTTTAATTAAATTTCACTAGGGTTCCAATTTTAAGCCTCTCAATTTTTCTCCATATATATACTGTGTTTCCTGATTTCCATTTACCAGCTTAAAAAAAAATTCAATCTTTTCTACTTCAGTCCCACATTTTACTTTAATCCCATTAAATTTTCTGCTTTAATCCGCAATTTTTTTTTTTTTTAAGATCAAGAAAAGTCTGAAGTCCATTGTATTTCCGAAATGTTGGGCTCAAATCCCTTTATAATTTTCCAAAGGTGAAATCTTCTTGATTTTGGTGAGAGCTCTACCAATCTGGCTTGATCTTTGTAGAGAAGAAAATAGTAAAGGAAATTTTCAAAAACCCATACATATGCCTCATTTATATCTCTTAATCCGCTTTGATTCGTATAAAGCAAGCTTATGCAACCAGCAGTAACCTGGTGGGCTATGCATTATGCTCCAGTTTACTTGCTGTGATAAACAAGTTTGCCATTACTAAATTTAACTATCCAGGTCTCCTCACTGCATTGCAGTACTTAATTTCGGCTTTAGGCGTTTGGGTTTTAGGGAAATTGCGGTTCTTGAACCATGATCCCTTCACATGGGACATTGCCAAGAAATTCTTGCCTGCAGCTACTGTTTTCTATCTGGCAATCTTCACAAACACGAATCTTTTGCGCCACGCGAATGTGGATACTTTTATTGTGTTTAGATCTTGTACGCCCCTTTTGGTTGCTATTGCTGATACGGCATTTAGGAAGCAACCGTGTCCGTCAAAGTTGACGTTTTTATCGTTGGTGATTATTTTGGGTGGTGCTATTGGGTATGTTGCTACTGATTATAGGATTTTCTTTGACTGCTTATTCGTGGGCTTTTGCTTATTTGGTTACTATTACTACTGAGATGGTTTACATTAAGCACATGGTGACTAATCTTGGATTGAACACGTGGGGTTTCGTGTTATACAATAATTTGTTGTCACTGATGATGGCTCCTCTGTTTTGGATCATAACTGGTGAGTATGTTGATGTATTCACTGCTGTGGTTGCTAATAGGGGAAATCTCTTTGAGCCTGTTGCGTTTTGGGCTGTGTCATTGTCTTGTGTGTTTGGATTCCTTATTAGTTTCTTTGGCTTTGCGGCCAGGAAGGCTATATCTGCTACTGCTTTTACAGTGACTGGCGTGGTGAATAAGTTTCTGACTGTGGCAATTAATGTGTTGATCTGGGATAAGCATGCTAGTCCATTCGGTTTGGTCTGCTTGCTACTGACTATTGCTGGTGGTGTTCTTTATCAGCAATCTGTTACCGGCGGAGAATCTGCAGCCACTAAGAATTTGGAACGCAAAAAAATATTGATGACGAGCGTCATGCCAATGATGTAGAAAAGTGTGTCCGGTAAATTTTCTCGTGTATTAGGCTTTTTGCAGCTTTGTCTGTTGCTGAAAGAGGAATTTAGTATGGAGTTTGATGCATAATCTAGTGACTTGAATTCATCTCCTTTATTGAATGATTTCGATATTATTATTTTTGAGAATCATGATCATGTTTCTCTTTAATTTCTAGATATGAATTATGATGATGAATTATGTTGTGACTATCTTGGTTTCTGGTGATTATTGCATTCTTGATTTCAGTATTTGATTGTTGTTCATTCCGAGATGATTGTCTTCAACTTTGACTCTTTTACATATTAGAGCTTCAGTTTTATATAACCTTATATATCAAAAGCTCTTTCCAAGTACAATAAGCGAGTCTTATAATGTCAAAGTTTGTAATATTTGTATATGGTTTTTTTCTCTTAGATATCATTTAGTTCTATATTTAGACATTAACTGCATGTGGATCTCAACAATTATGGAAATGCTTTTGTGGCTATATTTATGAGATGCATTACTTCTATAAATGTTGAATCACTACGTTGCTACTACTTATACTATATGTTTTGTTCTCTGATGAGTGATGTCATGTTATACATTTCAACCATATATAAACATGTGGTTGGATCTCTGTAAAACAACTGGAATACTGTCATTCGTTGAAACTTTTAGGTGATAATCTCTGGGTGCCTGACATGCTTCATTCAGAGTGGAGACAGTGTGGCTCTAGAAGATATGTTTATTGTTTTAAGACCATGATTGCCATGCTTCTTTTTTATCCTATTTCATCCCTTTTGAGCATCAAGATTGGCCCTTTTTTCTCATGCATCAAATATCTTCAGATAATGACCATTTTCTTTTTCTTTTTTCCCTTCTTTATCATCAAATCTTTCATCTGTTCATATTTCAACCTGTCCCGCTTTCCCTGCTGTCGATGCCTGTAACATTATTGATCATCTCAATATGTTTATTCTAGTCAACATTTTTTTTTTATATGACACCTAGCGTAGACCCTTGCAACTCGGTACCAAAATCTATTGATTGGCTTACCGGTGGAGAAGATCTTTCAACTTTTTGGTCCTTTTGAAAGGAGAAAACTTTTTTTTTTTTTTTTTTTTTGTATCTCTTTCCATCTTCTGTATTGCTTCATTGTAAGAAAATAATGGGCTGCCTCACCTTTATCTGCTTCTCACTTTCTCAGTCTTCTGTATCTTTTACTTTCTTGCTTCCAAAGCCAACAACAACCTAGCTTTATTTCACGTTTTGGTTTTGTTCCAATTCTAAAAATCTTGATGTCTAGAGGCCTCATGCACCAAAAGGTGTAAAAGGTACTACCCAAACACATTAAAATTTAAATGGACACTAAGTTCAATCGTGCCATATTAGATCTATGCCAAATTGCTTCTCTAATTAATTCTTGAAAAGCTTTCGAGATGTCATGGTCAATGACAAAAGCTTGTGAACACCCTAGCAAAATTTCAGCTAAGACATGTATTTACATGATAAATTCTTTTGCCAAAAGATGCATACAAAACAGAAGATGAAATTCTTCCAAGTTTACTACTACATTGCATCTTTTTGGTAGTTACTAACAATAGAACATCACATTCTTCACTTTTTCTTTCAATGCTGGAAGAGGCCGGACAGCTGAACCACTTGTTTTGCGCGAAGCATCCTCATGAACCTCAGGATCCATGTAAAATCGAGCTCTATAGGCTGCTAAATGTGCATAATATGCAGGAGGAACTGCCACAAATAGTATACAATATGCATTACAGAGAGGAAAAACTGCGTACAAGATCTAAAGACCAATAAAAGTAACCACAAGTAGCTTGGTAGTTTTGAATATGCAATTATTATGAAGCACGAAGAATGCAGATTAGAAAAAAATAAAGCAACTGTTAACACACCAAAGAAAGTTCAAACAAAACACTTTAAACAGAGAAAGTTTCAGCAGAGCAAAAATTACCTACGGAGACAGATCTAGTACACCTAGCATACCTGCAAAATTCAGTCACTAAATTAGCAATATGAAATGTATCTGAATTTTTTTAAAAGAGGGGTTTGGGGAAAGGGGGCCAGGGGTTCTCAGAATTTAACTAAATGGAAGAAGTTTTTACGTATAACAAAGGTTGTTTGTCAGGGACTGAATTTCATCTGCAGTGAAATTATTCTCATCCCACAGAACATGATAGTGTGCTGGTCGACTAGTTCCCTGTTATGCCAATGTAACAAATTTGTTAAGCTAAACAAAGTAACATATAAATGAGAATATATGTACTTTGTTACAGTTTTTTTGTGATAAATCTTCCTCTTGAGATCTTCAAATCCCACACATATAAGATGGAACTAAATCTAGGATTAGAGTTTGTTTCAATGCAATACCTGAATTCCAGCATGACTTCACAGATAAAAGTCAAACTCTCAAATTGACAAATCTTAGTATCCACAACAGTACCTACAATGAATTATTTGGTACGGTTAGTCATCACACTTCAACCTTAGATCACAATTAGCTAGGACATTTCTTCCAATTAAGTTAATGTTCTCGATAAATGTAAGCAAGATATTAGTAGCAGCAGCAGTTGGCAGAATTAACTATTTGCATTACCAGGTAGGATATTCCCACTCCTGTCTATGTTACTTTTATCCTCTGTGGTTGCTTGCGAAAAGCCGTGTGTGGTGGCGTTTTTGGACAACGATGAAAGTAACCGGAGGTTGGTAATTCGGTTCAAGGGAAGCGCAAGCCTGGAAAGGGTAAAGGGTAAGCAAAAAGAAAGCTGATGTAGTGTCTAAAGTACATAACAAGAACATGTTCATTAACCTTTCGGATTGCATCAAGCTCATACAGTAGATGGGCAGTAAAACTGCCCATCACTGACTCCATCCTTATATAAATCATGCAACAAGAAAACCATAATCAGCGTAAAGTTATGCTTCAGTCCTCAAGCATCTAAAAGCAAACAGCAAGCAATCAATATTCCATGATTATTTTACAATATTTGGTCTGGGATCGTAGCATGTGCAATTAAACGAATGATTTCATGTGATAGAGTCTCTTGACTGAAAATGACTTAAGAGTACAGTGTATTTGATATTATTCTCAATGGTTTCTGTCCAGTGGACTTCTTGAATGACAGTAGAAGCTCTCTGCAGTTGTAAAAATCAAGATCAATGTTAGTAAACATGAGATTCCGTGTCAGTGTATTCTATGTGTTAGTAAATACGAGATTCTGTGTTAATTTATAAAGTTTCAAGATTGCATCGATCATCTTAACCTGCTTACTCTAATGAAAAAGGGCACAATTCTTGAGGCAGTAAACACAGCAAACAATGACTTTAAAGGTATTAATGCAGGATATTAAGCAATTTCATCAAGTGAATGACAAAAATTCATTGCCTGATATCAAGCAGATAGCAATATTCATGTTAATATTACAAGAGAACCAGAGGTGGACCTGATCATGCCTCCAGATACTGTGCCCCTTTGAGGGTCTTTCCAGGTTCTATACAAATCCTGAATCAGTTCTTTGTCTACGAGGCTGAGCGCCTACCAACCCTGCATATTTAGTAACTTCTGGCCAGTCTTGGGAGGCCACAACCTATATTGAAGTTTCACGTAAAAGTTCAAGTAACCTACCGTATAAGAGCCCTCAAGTAATAGAGGTTAAATTCTTACAGCAGCAATAGATGGGCTATAATCCTCTCCACACTCGGGATGAGTAACATCAGCTCCAAATATTATAGTCGGAATGTCACTTACAAGAGGAATTTTCCATCTCAAGGCATCCAGAAGCACAGTGTTTCTTCCTCCCATCTGGAAAATTGAAGAATGAACAACAAGAAAAGATTTTGTACTTGGCATCAGTAAGTGAAAATATGTCATTCAACTAAGCTGAAGTCAACGCGGTAGTTATATCCACCACCAGACCTTAACATTAATCTTGAGAGATACATTTGAGAGGTACTGCTTGTTAACTTTTAAGACATGCTTTGTGAGGCAGCATTGAGAGATCAGCCCCAAATCAGTTTCACAAATTCGCTTCAGGTTACCTGATCATTGAGCATGTTATCAATAAGTGATATTCACGACGTAATCTTCTCTAAATCCTTGAAATATTTGATCAAACTCTTTGCAAAAGAATGAGCAAGGAATATGATACACAGATAAATTTACCAATCAACATGAACTGTTATAATACTATGAGGATGAGGTGGTGTAAGGAACAAGTTGGCTGCATACCATACAGAGAGCCATTGTTGTCAGGAAGAATGGCAATAAGTAACTCTAATTCTTTTCCTCCCAACTTGTTTGCGGCTGCATTGTATACATACCCAAGAGCCTTCTTTACTTGATCAGGTCTGGCCGAGTAGATAGGAATCACAGGTTCAGAATTGAATTCCTGAAATTAAGGACAATCATTTGGGATCTGTTAATCTATTGATCACTCAAATCCTCGAATATACCTAAACTCCTTTCAGAGGAAACAATCAGCATTGTAAACACATTACTAGTTACTGAGGCTAGAGACCTGTGGGATGAGAATAATTTCACTGTAGACAATATTGAGAAGTGTATACACGCCCAGTAATTAACCGTGCTACCATTTATCACTTTCTGAAATGGACAACAATTTTACCTGTCAAGAACCAACAAAAAGGATATTGAAATCACATATCTTCAGCTGTTACTCTTATTCGACGAATAGAGGTTGCTTTACCTTATTTATCATATTCCACTGACCTAGCTGAGGAAGATATTCTTTCTCTTTCCCAGTGTCATGGTACTTCAACTAATTGAAAAAAAAAAAAAAACAATTACAATTGTCAGAAATCACGACACAGAGGATATATGAAAGAGAGAAACTTCTGAAATTACCCATGGAGCTGGAAGAACTCGAGCCTCAACTGATGCAAGCTTTTCATCAATAGTTATGCCAAATTCTTTGGCAAGAGGATCTTGCTTATAAGACATTTTGTTGAATTGTCTGGTGATAACCAGGCACCTTTTAGTGTAACAGTCATTGGAATTTAAAGAATTTATAGTATCTTACGTGTTATAAATTAGTCATCATGCTCTAAGTAACCAGATTTCAAAAAACTGAACAGACAAAAGTGGCCAAAGGAAGTTGAGATTCAGATAATAGACAAGAACAAAGAAATACAACAAAGACTCTGTACAAACCTGCATGATGTCCATTTCTTGTTCTTGGGGTCTTTGGCATGAGAACTTCAACAGTGAAGTTATCTGCTTATCATTCAGCCTTTTGGTGTATCTCTGTCCCTCAACTATCTTGCAGGCCTGATAGGGAGGTAAAGTTTCAGAATTGCATTACAAGATAAATATTAATGGGATATCAAATACTTTTATATTAACAAAATTTAACCTCCATTGGCAAGTAATTCAATTTCTTTTGACTTCCCACTTGTAGGCAAGGGAGATGGACATATTGTATGGTAAATCCATACATCTACCCGGAAGTACTCAATGACAGATTTCATGTTCTTTTCCTCATCAACTGGAAAACTGTAAGAAGATGAGCATAGCAAAACTAACTAGGAACTCTGTAAATAAACAATAGAAGTAAAGCCCGATAGCAGAAAACATACATCAGTTCCCTTGTTGGCTGTGAAGTCAACCCTATTATCCTATATTTTCTTCGCATATTTCCCCTGTGCGTAACTTCAACTTTGACACCTCTAAGGGCTTTCTTAACCTGATCAAAAATATAAAAATGTAGATGCATACAAGGAAAACATAAATTAAAATAAAATCACATAATTCTACCTTTACTCGGTCTGCATCAGACAATGGTCTTGAGCTAACATCTTTGCCTAAAACTTCAGCTACAAACTCAACAACTGGAAGTGGTTCTATAAATGCAGTTGAGGACATGTCTGATGAACAAATGAAGAGCACTAAGTAATTGACAAAGCAGTAATCCCACCATTTTCAGCAGGTTAGGCAATCAAACATTTCAGTTGCTAAATATGCATACCAATGTTTAGTGACATTCCCATCTGAGTAGGTTTTATGCTCTGGTAGAAGCCTCTCCAAGATTGTAACCCGTTACCTAGTGACTGTGGTTTCTTAAGAGCAGGTGAATAGAAGAATCTCCCAATTGAAACATACCTGAAAATGAATCAGTAAGAAAATAACTCACAGTAGTTGACAAAGTCTTAATTAATAGCAATGAAACTAATGACATGCACAAATTTGAGTCCAGAGAAATGGCACCTTTGTGCTGCAAGCTCTCTCAGCACAACGTCAATAACCTTAAGAGCTTGTGAGTTGGTCTCAACTTGTTTCCTACAGTGAACCTCACGACATTGGAGCATGTTAGCCTGAGCTACGAATTTGATCATCACTGTATATCTGCGTTCCCTGACGCTGTTATTGGAAACTTATCAAATCTCTCATCGACTCAAATGAAAAATATGCAAATCAATTCAACAGAAATAGACAAGCCATATCAATGATCACTTACTTTGTGATGCCTATTGACTCATCTAACTCAGGCAAAGTTATGGTGAAGTCTTTCAAAGTAAAAGGCAGTGGTCCAGCTGTATAAAGAGCTCTTCTCCCATCATAAACTGGGAGCATCATCCCCAAGTCAGTATCTCCATGAAGTTTAACCAGCTGTTTCATAATAGCTCTGTTCAGTGGAGAAGAGTTAACTTCTGGAGTTATCGTAACCTGCAGGAATTGAACATCTAATACAATGTCATTCCAGCAGCAGACATTACTATATATCCATAAGTAAAATAACCACCAAAGAAACAGCTTACACTATAATGACACAAGTTCTTTTCTGATATTTCAGCAATGAAATGGTTTGCTTTAACCACACATTTGGTACCAATTGTTCCATAGCCTGGCCTTCGAGGAAATGTGAGGCTTTTTTCTGAAGAAGGGGCAGACATAACACGAATACCCGACGTAATATCCTGAATCTTTTCAAGTTGTATCCCTTGGTATCCCTTTTCCTCTTCTCCTTCTCCTTCTCTTTATGACACTGTTCTTATTATCTTCACATGTTTGGAACATTTCAGACTGAGAATTCTGATTCATGGATTCTTGCAATGGTGTCCTAGAAATGAGATGCTTTTCCTCAAGATGCTTCCTTTGCCAGTGAGGCATTTTTTAGGAGTCAACAACACCTTCAAAAAATGTACTTAAAACAACATTAACAGGACTTTATTGGCATCTTTGGATTACAGTTAAACATGAAGATTATGGCTACTTTGTTTCTTTTGCAGGCATTGCAACTTTTACGAAGAATCTTGGAAAATAAAGGCTGCAAAAAAGGAAGATTCAAAAGTAAAAATACTACAACAATAGAATCATATTTTTCAGTACTTTGTCTTCATAGCCTGCCCGGTATTTTTCTGTGTTTAAAGTTTTAAGATAAAAGCAACAGGGCCATCCATTGAACCATGCATGCAGACACCGATGGCAAAGTAAAAGCCCCTTTAACTCTGTGAAGGGGAATAAAAATGAGGAAGTTACAAAAACTGACCTTCAATTAAAATAGACATTACAAATACAGACATTTTATCATTGAAGTGAGACTTGTCTTGCCAGCAACAGGATTATACTCTTCCAACTAGTTGATTCTTACACCGAATTAGCAACAGTTGAAAAATAAAAACTTTAGAATTACCTCAGTTACAGCCAAATCATGTATCATGTCTATGGATAATTTCACCTACCTAAACAATCTGGGAGTTTTATATGGTAAGTTGTATGGAAATTCTTCACGTGTACCGAGTAAAAGTTTCAGATTTTCAAGTTTGTTTCAATAATATATATGAGGTGACATTTCCAACTTCTTTGCACTTAATTTTTAAGACAGCAATGCACGATAAATATACCTAATCTCCTATCTCAGATGCATGCAATGCAACCATACGTTTGGTTGGGATATTATCTAAAATTGTCAATGTGAACATCAAAAAGCTGTATATGTGATAACAAGCTATCAGTGGTAGCTAGCATTCAGTCAGCTGAATGTGCTACAAAAAAAATTTCATGAAATGAACCATCTCGTTACTTATATAATACAATATTATATAATTTAAAATTATACTATATAAGTCTTGAACTACAACACAACACGATTGTTTAATAACAAAACTGTAGAACTTCCTGAATGTTTCAATTTTCACCTGGTCCCTAGACTCGTACAAGAAGTCAACAACAGTACAAGTAGATACAAGGAATGTGAACCTATGGAACTCATGGTTAAAAATTGATTTTCTTTCGGGTTAAATGCATTAAACCCCATCAACTACACTTTAAATTGCACTTTGTTCCCTGATATTCATTTTATGGGTATTTAACCTCTCTTTTGTATTATTTGACAAAAGTATCCTTACTAATTTAACTATTTTGTTTTTCTTTTTTTCCTACTATTTTTTCCCTTTTATTCCCTTGATCTCCTTTTACCTTTATCTTACTTTTTTGTTTCCCTTTCTCTAATATCATTAGCTACATTATTCATGTAGGTATAAATAATTATACACACAGATTAGATTATTTTAATTTTTTAACTAATTTTTTATTTTCTTTATACTTTGTTTTTTTGTTAATTGTTATTATAACAAGACATAATTTTTTATATTAAAAAGGCATTTTTAATCTATAATCGAATCATAAAAAATATATAAATAAGTTATTTGTTTAAAATTAGTCAGAATTTTTTAAGACAAATATTTAGGTAGATCCGGTCTTTGACCACACTTGCAGACCCTGTGATGTGGATTAAATTTTAGAGAATCTATGACATCAGTTGATGTAACCAAAATTTTTTAAAATTTGATACTGACCACAGTGTCTACAAGTGGAGTCATAGATCGGGTCTACGTAAGTATTTTCTATTTTTTAACTGAAAAAAAAGAGAATCGATCAGACGGCCCAACATAATGTGGGCTGACCGTCCTGTGGTTCGCACTACTCGGAAAGTAGTGCGCTGCAGGCAGCAGCCTTCTTCCAATTATTTTTAGCCAAGGACAGTTCTTTCAATTTATCACACTTAATAGTCCTAATTCTTTATTTATTTACTTTTTGAGTTACAATTATTTTCCTAGTAATAATAACTTCCTTTGGATGTAATTGTATCATGCTAAACATTTTCGAAATAAAACAAAATACAGGAAACACTTGAATCGATCATGCGTTTGGGAGAAAAATAGGGTGGATGATAAAATATAGCAAAATGCAAATGAGGTAGGTCATTTTTTCTACCAAGAACATTTAACCAAATATTATACATCTCAAGTTTAATTATTAAGTACTTCATAACGTTAAAAATTCTCTATTTCAATTCCTATCCTACTTTTTATTTCGGTGCTAATTGAACGGTAAAGATTAATCTATTAAAACTTATGCTTATATTCAAAAGGAAATTTAACAATTTATTATATAGTAGAATAAGGGTGACATTAAAAGTGAGATAGAAGATCATGTAATACTTCGTAAGGACTAAGGTGCCATAAAATTGGACATTGTATCATTATCAACCACCAAAAAACCGTATATTGAATAGTATATAAATAAATAAATGTAATTAATATTCTCAAGAAATAAATCCAATGATGTCTGTGTTATAATAGACAGGTTTCTCTTGTGGAGTGCAAGCAGCAATTCAAAAAAATTAAAAGGATCCAATGGCCAATAAAGGAGCCACCTACTGCATGAAAACGACGCAGCACTGCCAAAGTTTATTTTGTATACATATTCGTACCATGCATATGCTACTAGTACAGCACTGATCCGACCACATCCAATCATCCATACAAAAATCACTCTACCATAATCTTTCAAAGTTTAGCTAGGTGAGGTCCCCTTTCCATTACTTGTGCAAACTACTTCCTTGCATATAGATATAGAGTTTAGGAAATTCTTGATTAGTTTCGATCCACATAAGTGTACGAACTCTTTGATCTTGAAGATATTGCATACTCATATAAATAATGTGTTATTTTTAGGATCAAAAAATTTATAACACAAATTAAATATATGATGTAAGTAAAAATTTTCTGATAGAACACTATAATTTTAACAAAGGATTGGGTAACTTTTCAACCCTTCAAAAGTCAGAAATACCTATTCTACATTGCCACATACACCCAAATATAATTATCAAGAGTCATAGAGTATTTTGGCAAAGGGTGGCGAAAATTCAACTAAAAATTTTGTGCAAGGACTTTGATGAGTGGTAGTTTCAGTCAGCCAATTGTATTTTTCCTGGCGGTGAATAAAGGAAAGAGAGGAAATTTAAAAAAAAATATGGAACTATCTACCAAGGTTGAAGAACTAGGTAGCTATTAAGCTCTAACACCGGACCAATAATTATGAAAAAAAAAAAGCACATTACTCATGCATGGAATGATGGAATTTCGCGTAAAAGGAAGTGCTACTAGGGAAGTCTTGATGTAGTATAACTCTATATATGGATTATGGAGAGTTAAATGGGACTACTAACGTTTACACATCCTCAGAAAATACTAAGGATCTTCTATCCTATTTTTTTATCTCATTTTTTTATTTTACTACTAATTAAATGTTAAAAATTTATATTTAAAAAAATTCTTGACAATTCATAATATAGTGAGATAAAAAATTCTGTAACCTAAAAAAAATGAGAAAATGTTCAAGAATAATAATCTTCTATATTATTTTACTAATTTTCCTGTTTCACCTTTTAAACGTTTGATATTGTGCTCTTGCTTGTATAAAATTATTATGATCGAGTACACATATTAAAATCATTGATCCAGATCTTTTATCTTATTTTTTGTCTCAAATAATGTCTCACTCTCGGATATGTGTCATGTTCATGTTGATTTAAAAATACTCATTAATACACGTTGCAAGTTTACAAAAAAATGGGATGAAAAATTAGAACATGAAGTGGGATAGAAGATTTGATCACCACCAAGACATATAAAGTGTGAAAAAAGAAATATGATAAAAAAAAAAAATGCTATAGAGGATTGAGCGAATAACAGCACCCGTAGAACTACAAGCCAAAAGGAAAAGTTGTGGGAAGGTAGAAGGTAGTAGCATTTAAATTATATATTGGAGTTTTGGTGATGACCAGACCAGACCAGATGAGAAAGTCCTAAGAGTACTACTCTCCGGAGAGGTAAAGAGGACAATATATACCTTCCTTTCTAACTACCCATCACGTGTGGACAGACAGAGCAATAGGCTAGAGTAGAGTCAAATAAATTAATGCAAACAACCAGAAGATCAAGATCAAGAACAAGAAGAAGAAGAATAGAAAGAATAAAATATCCTGTAAATTCTCTGTGTAGTAGTAAAGGTTGTAGAGAGAATAAAATGCCAAAAGACTAAACAGCAATTTGCAATGATGAGAATGTACACACACACACACGCAGTACGTAGCAGCAACAGCATTGCTCCTCTTATCTAATCAATGCCGACCCCAAGTAAATGCACACATACGAGAGATGAAGGGAAATTAATATAAGAACCTTGTAGTTTACGTTTGCTGTTTATTAGCTATATATATATATAGCCTTTCTTCTTCTGCTCAGCTCTTGAATGCTTTGCATTAACTGAATCTTGGACTTCTGCAACCATATATATATACAATCCAACAACAAAACGGCCTAGTGTCGGAGTCTAAATATGTAAATCTAGCGTTCTCTGCTAGCTATGTAAAATAGTTTTAGGGCTTGGTACTACTTTTATTTTGGAAAATTCTTATATAATCTTCCAATCTACTGCAAGTGAGATGAATCTTTTGATTCATATTCATTCACATCACATTGAAAAAATTTATTTTTAATGAGTTAGAATGATAAAAATAAATATAGATCAATGGATCTATCTCACCTATTTTAGACCGAATTCATATAAAAATCAATATTAATGGGAGTTGATCGATGGATGTTGTACATGTTTGCATGCACGTCCTTTTACTCAAGATGTTTTTTTAACGTCAATAAATGTTTGATAATTAAATGTTGTAGAAAGTAGCTATAGCATGCTACTTAATTACTATCCAAAAGAAAATTTACTCTCGTAGTACTAGAAAAATTTTCAAGTGTCATTTTAAATATGGTTTTGACTTTTGTAACGCTTATTAAAGCAGAGGAAAATGAAAAAAATTTATATGAATTTAATTCATAATATGTTGTTATGGACTCCTGATTTATGTTGAATTACATTAATTACTTACTTAAATGACGTGACTCAACATGAATTAAGAGATTTAGTTGACAGTATATTATATATGGGTGAAGTTGATGCAAGAATTTTCTGATAAAAACTATATTTAGTGGAACCTTGGAATTAGATGCAATAAGGACACTACTAAACTAGATCTATGAACAGTTGGAGACTTAATTACCTAGACTTGAATATTAATGATCTTGCATGGAACAAGTTACAAATTTAATACTAATTAACAAGGAAAAATACTTAGCTAGTTGTTGCAAGAAAGCAGCAGCTATAAAAGTATATAATTATATATTAGAGGAAGCAAGAACACTTACAAGGAAGGAAAAGATGGAAGGAGGAAGATAGATATATAATCTTCCACGAAAAAGTGTTGATTTAGGCTTGGAAATGAAAGCCCTGCTGGTGAACAAAAAGCTAAAAACGAAGGTGTTTCTGAAACGAAACACGATAAGATAACCTCATAACCCTATAAAGAATACTAGTAAGAGTACTAAAAATTAGAGTTTTCGGGACTCGCAAAAAGAATAATGAACAAAGTTGTGCTTTTTAGAGAAGGGGAATATTTGCGAAGTTGATGGATTAAACTAAACAAAAGCTACAAACTCTACCTTTAAGACAGAAAAAGAGAACTTTCATTGGAACAAAAGAAAAACTACTAAAGTATACTACTACTCCTATATAAAGATGAGCTTTAAGAATTAAGCGTGCTCATGGACAAAATGTTCTTTTTCATTTGCAGCTTTTTTTTTTTTTTTTTTGCATAAAAAATTAGTGAAACCAAAATTTAAATAATACCCAAATGATTAAACAAATGAATGAGAAAGATGGAAAAAAAGAAAAAGAATCCTTACTGAGGAATGTGAAGTACAGGCACAGCTTGTGGTGTTTGTGATTCAGAACTTCTCAGATGCAGTCGTCTTCCCTCGGTTTTGCGGCTAGTCTTCTCTCATTCACACATACGCACGCACGCACTGAGGTTAAAGAGGTTTTTTGAATGGAAAATGGAAGTGGGAAATCCAAGAAAATGAGAATAAATCAAGGGGCGATGGGAAGGTGAGAGCGGGAAGTTTCTTGGATTGGACACTGGAGGGAAGGGAAGAAGGGATTGGTCTAGACGGGGAAAGCAAAGGCCGAGAGTGAGTGGGCTTTGAGAAAGGAGTGGTGGCGGGCACTGCCCTCCACGCCTACACTTATATACTGGTGCTAGTATTTGTCTAGCCCTTGTCCATAGTGACACCTTTAATTTTGGTGTAAGAAAGCACAAAATATTCTGTCCATCACCCCAGCCAATTTTATGTTTCACTTTTGTATGTTTATCATACGCTAGAAATCTCTATCTTATTCATTATTATATCCTTTAAATGATAGCAAAGTATAGCATGTTTTACCAATATTTATTATGTCAAAATATAAACGTCGAATATGTAAAAAGTGAGATAAAAGATTGGTATAGAATGTATGATAGAAAATCTCATGGCATTAATAATAAAGTGCAGTTTAGATGGTGATATATTTCTCTATGATCTATTCGAATTATTACAAGATAGAGAGATATCTGAATTTTAAAAGAAAAAAAAAAGAGAAGAAGAAGATCTCGTAGCTTTACCATGTGTATTTTAGTATAGTAATTTTTTAAAGTTAAAATGTAACAAATATTAAGAATGTGTTGCATGAAATTGATATAAGAAATAAGACAGAACACGTCACAAATATTTAGAACATGAAATGAAAGATCCATAATTACCAACACAAAAAAAAAGATTTTTCAGCCAGATCTAGTTTGTAGTTTACATTCAAAGTTTCAATTTGAGGTACGAAAGGAGGAGTAAGTTTTGCTTATTTACTCTCTAATACGAAATAAATATGACAACAGTTGAGATGACTGAAAAATAGTAAAATTCTATTATTTTTTAATTATCTAACGGTTTACAATACTCACTCCGTAATGCAGAGTGAGTAACAAATAAATTTTTCAAGAGGTGAGAGAATTTTGAACTTCTAAGTGATTGATTATGGTCTTTAAAAAGCGCTTATACATATAAGAGATAGTACTAGTATGAATTCCTCCTCTCCACCTCTACTATCTAAAACATAGTCCATCATGTACGAGGACATGTACGTCAATGTTGACAAGGAAGTTACCCTGACTGCTTGAGCTTTCAGGGAACTAATTCAGGTATAGTTACATAGCTGAAGTTCCATCAAAACTCCAATTTTGAAAGAGAAGGAACATGTAAACCAAGCTTTCTCTGTCGGTCAGAATTTGTATCAATAAATATTGGTCTCAACTCGCAAGACAGTATGATCTTCATTATCCGTTTATACTCATCGTTTAACGACAAAAGAAGGGACTTGGGTGCAACAAAAACATCAGAAGTACAACCATTTCTAAGCATACATATTCATCCGTATAAGTCGTACGTGTTTTTTGAATTTTTTCATGATAACTTTTGTTCATAAAATGTACACTCGTGCGTTATCATCATTCATTGTGGTATCATTGAAAATACGAACGTACTTTTCGCCGTGGATCAATTGATTAAGTTTTGATTACTTACCCTGTGAAAATATCTCACCTCATGATCTGTTTGACTTGTCATTACATCTTTATTGACAAGTAGTAGTAAAAAGAGGAAAATGATATTTTCACAGCAAAAATCTTATTGCCACTGCACATATTGATTAAAATGACAAAATTAACCTCTAAATCATTTCCACTTACCCCCACCAGCACAAAAAGCATATTCTCAGCTTCTCGTCCGTTCATCCCCCATCCTTCCATTGTCTCCCCATTCCAGTGGTCCACCGTCCTTCCTCCCTTTCTTCCACCTCAGAGGAACATCTTTCTGTCTCAAATACACGTTTCATTCTTCCTCGGATTGAGATTATTTTATCAACACAAAATAATTTTCACAAGCCAAAATAATTCCTTTTAGCAACTAAGATACCAGATCGGTTCGTTCGCAGCTGTCAATATTTCAGTAAATGAGTCTTTTATCCCTCTTTGTTTTGTGGTGGCGTGAGAAACGGGGTTGTTGAGAATGCAGCACTATTCATTACTCTTCAAAATGGGACTTCAATTTTTGCCCTTTCTCGGTTCATTTTATTGGAAGTTGAATGGTCCTTTTCTTTCTATCCTTTTTTCTTTTCTTTTTTTTTTTGGGTAGAATGGCAATAGATTTTCTTTTTCTTTTGTGGTAGTATGGAGATGGCCTACGAGTTTTGAGCAGTTGAGGTTGGAAGTCAAAAATTGGAAAACTTTGTTTTGCAATTGAACATGAATGTATTGGCTAACGTGGTACTGATTTCTTCAATATTATTGACAGTTAGCTGGGCGAAAATGGAAGCCATGAAGGAGGAAAAGGCTGTGGTTAGGTGCTGCCATGCTGAGAGGAGGGAGGGCCAAGTATTGATTGGAGAATTTGAGGGGTAATATTGTCATTTAATTAAAAAGTGCTGTGGCAATAAGATATCTTGTTGTGGCAATATCATCTAGACGTGTAAATTTTGACAGTTAATTACTCTCCTAATCAAACACTTAATGATTTCTTCGTATTGTTCGACAATGAATATTGAAAGCAAGTGGTAATGTCCATTCCATAGCTATATTAAAAGGTGTGTCACACTCACACCCTAAATTCAACTCCTCAATGATAAGAACACGAAGGTGAAAATGATCATCAAACGTGCTCAAAGACCCCCCACCACCACCACCACTCGACTAGATAATAGAGACAAACCATGCAAGACAGACCATATAACAAGGGCAAAATGCATTAATCTGCATCATATAAAGTGCACTTGGTTCTATGCCCAAGATTACCTTTATACTATCGAGCATTATGGGGATGATTGGAAATTTTTTTTAATGGATCAAATTTATAGTAGGTATTATAGATTTTTTAGTTCACAATTACATTCGCATCATCTCAAATTATTAAAATAAATCATCTTGGAGAATGATTGTGGACTAAAAAATTTATAATACCTATAATAAATTCGATTCACTTAAAAATTTTTTGAAATAATAAGACCTAAGTGCTTCGTAGCTTTTTTGTCCCTTTCCCTTGCGGAAAGGGACCGATGATGAGATGATAGCTCTGCTATATGTACAATACATGCACACAAACAAAAATTAAAAGGTAATAGAGACACAAAATCACAGCATCTTTAACAAGCTTATAGTTTTTTCACCTATCCCACTTTATATCTTTACATTCAGCATTGCCTAATGAGATGAATTGAAAGATTGTTGTTTTGTGATCTCTTTAGTCACTAATTAATCATTTGCATTACATGCAATGTTTTTTTAAAAAAAAAAAAAAAAAAAGAGCAAATAAACACTCAGTCCAAGAAAATGACTTGACTAATTTAATTTTGTTGACCTTTACAGTTTTGCTTGTTATGGTGGAGAATTTGGATAGGAGGTCCCAAAAAAAATAACGCATCTATAAAGTAATAAATAAAAGTTACTAATGTGTCACTAAATCCAAAAGAGAAAGAAAGAAATCCGATCGAGAATTTAAATTCAGGAGAGTAACGATTTGATAAAATTTTGTCATGTGAAATGATTTTGGAAAGTGACTTTGAAATGTTACGTTTTAAAATATTTTCCCAAAAAAAAAAAAAAAAATCCCAACAAAGGATTAAAATGAAAAAGCGAGATGGTGAAATTTACTATATAAATGGAGGCATTCTCTCTAATTTTGAGGGTTCAAAATTGGCAATTATTGTCTAAATATAGCAATGATCCAATCTACTGAAATTTATTTTTAGTAATAATGATTAATGATTTGGATCTCTTCATTTATGTAATTTTATTTATTTGTAATTATATCTTAATAAAGAATTTTGGAAATATAATTCGAGTATAGTATTGATTTTTATCTTGATGAGTAGATATTATACTAAATCAACTAATCTGAAATCATTTTACCTTATAATTTCAAATTCAAAGCATGGAGGTTTATATATAGTTGTACATGTACTAGAAAAACCTGAAATAGCGACGAAAATTAGCGATCAATGACAAAACATTGTTCGTATAATTTGATTATTTTACATTCATCTTACACGAACATGAATTAACTAAATTATATCACGAACATGAATTAACTAAATTATATCAGTTTTTAAATGTACATTTAGAATTTTATTTTTATTAAGTAATTGGACGATCTCTATTTGTGTCTGCATTGTGAGCATCTAAATCCGTGCTCAATGCATTGTGAGCATCTTAAATTTAGTTTCTAGTTTAAACCTAAGTGTTGATGCATGAAAATTTTAGTATTAAAATTTAACGTAAAAGTTCGAATTCTTTGTTGTTTGAATTCTCCAACTCTAAAGTAAAGGTACTTATATTCTCACGATATATGATATTTGTGACAATAACAAGAGCGCCGGGTTATATTTCTCGGGGAAGGTTTTGACGCTCAAATCAGAATTTGCTGTTAGGAAGGAGATTGAGAGGAAAATAAGAGATTGAAATGATAAAGTGTAGAGATGAGTGAATAATGACTTGCTTTGTTTGCCTTCTAACTTATTATTTATACTTCTATTTGATGGATTTAGATAGTTCATGGATTTGGAAATAATTATTGGACCCATAAGAGTCTTAAATGTGTTAAACTTGTTGATGGCTTGACTTTAGATAAAAATTACCAAAATATCTTTCTGTATATTTGATCGCTTTAACGAACTGATTACGTATCCACAAGACATTAAATAATATTTTTAGACATCATCACTAAACATGGATTAAGAACGTAGATAAGTAACACAATTTTCTCTTCCTCTTCATCATATAAGGAAAGCTAGACACGACATACAACTAAATAAAGAAGCTGTTAACATGTGTAAGTAAAATGGTAAATACGATAATTATTTTACACATCTATAAAATACGTAATCAGGAAGAGAAACTTGATTAAATATACGTTCGTGATAATTCTGTTAAATATGTTTCTCTTGCTATATATTTTCTCCGTTTCAAAATAATTATCGTATTTAGTTAGTGCACACAAATTAAGAAATAATTATATTGTATTAATTTTTATTAAAAAAATTTAAAATGACTAAATTATTCTTTTACATTAATATCATAACTACGAAATTTTTCTTCTATTAATATGGTACTAAAAATAAAAATTGAAAAAATGTCATTTAATACTTTTTTGATTTTCTAAAACGACAACTAATTCGAAACAAGACAATTTGTCTAAAATCGACAATTATTTTAAGATTGATGGAGCATTAATTCCAATATAAATGCATGCACTATTTTTTTTATAAAAACCCTTATACGTTAATTATGAAAGTTTGGGCCACTCTCAAGTGTCATCATTTTTCCAAGCCCAGAAGGCTTGTGATGAATGATGAAATTACCCAACCGACAAGGTTACAAGCCTACAAGTACAACAACGTAAGTTGGTGTGCGTTTATATATATATATATATATATGTCTATATACACTATTAAATGACTTCTTTTCTTATTGCTTGTGGCCTACCAAAAAAAAAAGTTGGAAACTTGTTTATTTATAATATTTACGTTTAAATAAAGTAAACTCCCTTAAGATTTAGGCAGTTTTGCATAACCCCTCAGCATTATTTTTTTTTCTCACTTTACCATTTTGACTAATGGTAAATGTGTAACTTATACCGTTAGTTTTTTTAAAAAGACAAATTTACCCCTAAATGCCAACTGCGATAAACTCCCTTAAAGTTTAAGCGAGATTTCACTTTACCCCTCATATAAGTTTTGTAACATTTAATATATTAGGATAAAAGTAAAATTCAATAATGTTGTTAATTTTATTAAAAATATAAATATGCTCCAAATTAATTAATATTCTAATTCTTGGATTATGCTTTCTTCAATATTTAAAATTTATAAATATGGTGAAATAATTAATTTTAAAATTTTTGCTGAATTATTAGAGATATTTTATCTAAATTATTTTAATTTGAGTTTATGTGATAAAGTTACTTCGTATAATTTATGTATTAGTTAAATTATATTAACAAATGAAAAAAAAGTACAGATCTAGGATCATTTTAGGTATAAACATACAAAAAAGCAAAAGAAAATAGATGATATAACTTTAATATAAAACATTGAGTCATGTATATTTCAAAATTAATTTTTGCATGAAAATAATATATAATGAAAAGACCAAAAAATATTTCTGTTAGGAGAAGTAACATTTGTTAATATAAATTTTAATTCAACAGTTATTTTTAAAGAACCATGGTATATTGGTGGGCATTATTATATTTTTAATTGTATTGATAATATAAGAGATATTATGCATAAAGTAAGTTAATTAACACAAAACTAAAATTAGGGACTAAAATGACAAATATAATAAAGGGGTTAATTTTATATTTTCTCGTAGTGCCTAGGGATAAAAATGCGTTTTTTGACTTTATAATAATCAAATTGCTGATGTATACTAACGAAAGGGATAAAGTGACAAAAAAATAATGTTAGAGAGTTTAGTGCAAAACAGTCCAAACTTTGAGGAGGTTTATTGTATTTAACCCTAATTTTTAGTATAGTGTTCTTGAGATTCAAAGTCCAAAATAGATTTATATTATGTATTTTTAGGAAATAGTTTACTCGAAGATTTCTAATAGATTTCCTGGAACTTGTTAAAATCATTCTTGAAAAATAAAAAGGATAATTTCAGAAACCTCTCTTGATGTTTAAGCTAATATCACTTAGCATCCTTCAATTTTAAAAATCTCACTTATCTCCCCTCTCTTGTAAGTAGGGCAAAAATTGACATAAAATGACAATTGTACCCTTTGTTCTTTAGTAAAATAACAAAAAGATAGTTTAAAAAACCTCCCTAAAGGTTTCTAATAATTTCACTTGACACCCTTTAGTCTTTTAACAAATTTTTTATCAATTTATTTGCAAAAATATGTGTGAGTTAATGTGCTTGTTTATATTTGTTTGAATTTTTTTTAATATGTCTATACACACAATAGTTTTATAAAAATTGATATTTTGTATGGTTAATCACAAATTCATAAACTAACAAAATTAAATATAATTTTTATAAAGAATTTTTGTCAACTTACTTAAAAATATATAGCAAGAGAAACATATTTACAGAATTATCACTGTCTCTTATACACATCTAGATGTGTACGATTAGAAATAAACTGTATAATATAATAAAAAAAGTGGTTCATAATTTGTTTAGGAAATCACAAACTCGTAAAGCGGACAAATTAAAATGTATTCTTTTATTTAAATTTTTTGTCAACTTATTTATGAAAATATGTGCAAGTTAATGTTTTTGTGTTCAAATTAAATAAAAATTTAAAATATATAAAAACACACTATGTACTATAATAAAAAATGTATTTGGTATTTTTATTTTGGAAAATCAAAAGCTCATAATTCAAAAAAAATAACATATATATTAATATTAACGAAGGAAAAACATGAAAAATTGCATTGCAATGTTATTTTTTAACAATCTCATTTAAATCCATCTCAAATTTTATTTTATTTTTTTCAATGTTATACCAAATTGATTTTTCATAGTAGGGGTAAAAATGGGATCAAAATTGATTCTCTCACTCCTAAAATGATATTTTAATTAGTTGGGCTGAAATTGTTATAACATATATAAATCCTGGGAGGTACACATGAGATTTTTATACATTTATGCTGTGCTAAATGACATTATTAGAAATTATAGGGGAGGCTTTTTAAATTTTCCCAAAATAAAATTGCATCAAACTCAGTCTATTATAAGAGAAAAAAAGGAAAATAATACATGTAATATTAATAATAATGTATATAATTATAGTATGTGTATACAATACCATTAACATATCACTATATATGTGAAATAATGAACAAAATCGAACCAAATATTAGTGGGCGATTTAAAATTTTGCCAACGAGATTTTATCTTGTCTACTAAATTGTGGTATTGTAAATGATTTTTCCTATAATTATGTATTATAAAAAATGAAAGGGCTTAAATAACTCTCTCGAAATGATTTTAGGGGCCAAGTATAACTCAGGCTAATCTTGAAAGGGGTTTAGCGCAATTTACCCTGAACAATACTGAGATTGGCGGGGGAAAATCGTCAGAAGTCTGAACATCTGAAAATGACGATCGACGATGATAGTTCAATATATGTGGGAGGGCTTCCGTACGACTCCACCGAAGACACTCTCCGGCGAGTCTTTGATATCTACGGCTCCGTCGTTGCCGTCAAGGTATTTAGCATGTAAATCAATTCAGCAGACGTCCTTTATTGAATTAGCTAGGGTTTCATGCTTCTTCAGTTTTATTCAACAATTAATTTAGCTATCTAAAAATTGAGACTACTAGCTGAATTTTACCTGAGCTCAGTTAATACTTAAAAACCTAGCTTAAATTTGTAATTTGTGGTAATCTGTTTTCATTAGCAAAATAAGGAATTATTGATTGCTTCAATTAGGGATTTGATTTACTTCTTACAGTTGTTTCAATTAGTATGATATGCTGTCCCCTATTTTTTCTAGGCATAAGTTTCAACTTAGATAGCATTGTATTTTGTTATTCTTGTTGGTTGGAGCTGTACTTTCACCTGATGGAGAACTCGATGCATACGTGTTAAAGTTTGTCCATTTCTCGTTTGTTGTCTTCTTATCTGATTAAATATTTATACTCAGAATATGTTTGTGGCTAAAGAAAGTTGATTTGTTTTCCAGATAATCAATGATCGCACTGTTGGGGGAAAATGCTATGGTTTTGTTACCTTCATGAATCCTCGATCTGCAGTGCGTGCCATTGATGAAATGGATGGAGGGGTATTTCATATTTGACTCCCCTTGAATACTTTTTATAATGTTTATTTTATTTTCTTTTGCTTTAACCTTTCTCTATGTACTATTGTACATATGGTATTGGTTCTTTTAGAGTTTTTCAGTAGTGAAGCTTCATTTCATTTTTCACTTAGACTATTGATGGGCGCACTGTCCGAGTGAATGAAGTGAGGACCAGAGGCGGAAGATATCCAATTTTGGTCGTGAAAATTTTCGAAGAAATTCAGAGAGGGACGTTGATGGTGGTAGGGGTAGATCTCGAGAAAGAGACCATGATTATGATAGAGACCAATATCGGGATAATCACAGAGAACGATCCCGTGAACATGTTGAAGAGAGAGAAAGAGGACATGATAACAGACGTGATCGTGATCGATCAAGGGACCAATTTGCTAATAGAGATAGACTTCGTGATCAGAATAAAGGTTTGGACAATGTCTCACGAGACACATGAAAGGGTTCGTGACTACAGACTGGGAAAGAGACAGGGATCTGGACAAGGAGATACAGAGGGCTAACAATCACCACAAATCTGCTGAGAGGGATAAAGATGAAATGCCTAAGTTTCTGGAAAGGTAAGGTATATTTTGATTCTGGGGAGCTATTTTTTGGTTCTCTGTAATTTTATAAAAGATATATGAGATTCTTATGTCACATGTAGGTGCTTTCTCCTAGCAAAAACAGAGTGTCTGATATTCTGAGTAGATTTTGGTTGTTTTTGTGTTCCTGCTATAGGTGTTTCCTTGACCCTTCCCATTACAGAGTAAATATTGTAAAGACAAATTGAGTAAGCTTTGCTACAGTAGTAAAGAATTCAGTAAAGTAAGTGATAGACTTTTCACTTAAAATTTTATTAGAAATTAAGTGGCACTAAATGTATTCAAAGGCAAGAGAATTTTGTTATCAAACACACGTAATACAAAAAGCACTTAATGAATTAGGTTCAAGCACTTAATGAGGTTATCAAATGCCCTCTTAGTCTGAAAATCTTGTCATGACCGAGTCTTTAGTACATATTGTTCATTTTAGCAAGTGCTTCACTTCCTAGAATAGAAGTTATGCTTCATGGGTCATGGTTGTGCTTTATAAGGGGTTTTCCAGCTTTTAAGTTTATATCTTAGCGTCCATGTTGTCCACTGCAGTTGCTATCTTTTTGTTATATTTCAAACAAACATTGAAGATCTAACTATGATTATGTATTTAAGCAGATCTTATTCTGATGAACACGGCAAAAGAGATCATTTGTCAGAATCTAGTGATGATCATGTTGAGGTAGAACCTCAGAATCCTTGATCTACATGACATGGTCTTATACTCTGCAGAAAACATTTTCAGTTGATGCTGGACCCCTGTTTGATGTCATTCATTTTGTTTCAAATTAACAGGTCACAAAGCAACTGGAGATTTCATATCAAAAGTTTCAAGAACTTCAGAAGGAGGTCTGTGATGAATTTTTAATTCATTAGAGAAAAATTCTGATGCTTTATGTTATTTGCTGCTGTAAAGCTGATTCTCAAATTTTGTAGTTCATATTTTATTTGGTCTTTACGAGTTAACTTCCTTCGAGCTAACATTTCATAAGGTTGCTTGGTTTGTGTGTTTTTACAAGTGGTAGAAGTTGAATAGAGTGAATCTTGCAAGTTGGTGGCATGGCCAACCAAACTTCTGCCCCTTTTTCTTCTGCATGTGGTATAATAATTTAAACATTGATAATGCACGGCCTAATTTTTCGTCATATATTGAACAGCCAACTGGAAGTGTGTCAAATGTTTTATTTTGCTTTGTATTGGAATTTTCTGGAGTGAGCTAAAAGGACTGCCCTATCTACTTTCAATGGCCATGGTTTCGTGCTTTCTCATAGCCTCAATTGCACCTTAAGTGATGGACAGAAACTCATGTATTATATATTCACCAGATATCTCAGATGGAAGAGTTGGCTAAAGAGAAAAATGTACTTGTTCTGAAGTTGCAGGAGAAATCCCAGGTTAAGCTTCTCACAACAATATACTTCTGCTGTCCACTATCTTTTTTCTCAGTTTTACGTCTTGCTTTAAGTTTCTTAGTGTAGTTGTCAATTTAACCTTTCCCCAACTTGTAAATATGGTCTGATGATTGTAGAAATTGGAGGACTCGTTGACAGCCGCTAAAAGACTCACTTCTTACCGGCGGATGCAATTGGCTAAGGTAATTTCAATATCTTACCATTGCCCATCTAATATTGATGCAAATATTACCGGCTTGATTGTTGTAATTTCTGATTTTGCAGTTAAACAAATGTTACCTGCAAGTAAGAGACTGCAATGAGAGACTTAAACACTCTGAGCAGGAGCTGCAGGTTAGTCTGTCCATGTCTCCTCCTAATGCTCACGGTCTGCTGTAATCTTAATGTTCTGCAATACAATTACTGCTCTGCCCCAAGAGCTCCCTAATGTCGAACATGCAAATGGCATGTAAAACCATCACCTTGGAGGCCCCTGTCATACTGTTGATTATACAGGAGTTAAAGGGCCTGCCTTCTTTATATTCATTTGAATCTTTTGGACAAACAGTATATTCTTGATTCTGTCCTATCCAGTGTTATCATATTTGGTTATTCTCACTGAATTTGTTGTTGTACACCCTCTGTCCCATTTTATTTGTCCCCTTTTCTATTTTAGTTTGTACCAAATTGTTTGTCACTCCTTAAGATGGAAAATAAATAATAGGATAATTTACCTAATTTTCCCATCATACAAGTTCCAAAAACAGAGCATTAAAGTCATGTTTCAACATTAATTACTCTCAAATGATTTCAAATTTTGAAACTCCAAAACCAACTAACAAATTTTGAATTTTAATTAAGTGATAGTAATGGAAAAACTTTTCTACTATTTAGTCAAATATAAACTTTTCTTAAACTCTGTGTAAAATTGACCATGCTAAATAAAATGGGATGGAGGGAGTACCATCCATGGTGCTTAACTTTTAGTGTACAAAAATTGTCTTTCTGCTGTATGCATTTGTAAAAGTAGGTATTCCTTCCTATGCTTTATTGGCTTGTGAAGTGCATCTCATGGTTGATGAAATGCCATCTTACATCTTCATGTCTGGGAATCTGCACGAGTTCCTAATGATTGCATCATTTTCTCCAAGTTTTGGTCACGTGGACTGTTCATTGCCCTCCTCTTCATGTATTCCCAGTCTCTGTAAATTATTGTCTGGACAATGGTCTGTTGGTGTTGATATTGATGATGAGCAATTTTTGGATCTAGGGGAAGAATAGATAAATATATATCCTCTGTATCTTTTCATGTATGTGTAGTTTATTACAAAGGAACTTTAAGGATTAATACTTTTCTTGTAAATGAGTAGACATTCTTTCAACTTTTTTCATGCAGGCTTTTGTTAGTTCAACAATGTCTGAGGTGGAATACGAGGATGTTATCGGCAAAAGGGATGGCATTTTGACAAATGGCAGTGTGCAAACTTAACTGAGGTCTAAGAGTTTCTTTTTTGTTATAATGCAGCTATGAATTCAAGGTTGCTATAAATATATCTATTTATTGGCTTTCAAGTCATCCTTTTTGACTTTAAATTCTATTTACTTCAATTTTAGTATTATCTAATGGTTAGTTCTACCAAACTGTAGGCTTCTATAGATGTATGAAAAGAACTGAATGTGCATAAGGATCTGATTGTAAGCATGGTATAACTTGCAGGTTCTCTTTCCTAGGAACCACATGATGAAAATCAAATTCAAGAATTATAATATTATACTTTTGGAGAGATATGATCTTCGTTTGATGGTTCTTGACCACTTGCGCAATCTGGAGAAGAGATACTAATACCGATCTTAGAAGTCCAATTCTGTTAACCTGTGGGGTTTCCTCGGTTTCAGGCTGTGCTGCCCTACTATAATACAGCTATGAATTCAAGATTTTAAGACGGTTTAAGATGTTCTTAATTCATACTGCTAGATGTCTTTGTGCCTTGCTTTCGAGTGTGTTCTTGTCTGAAAAATGGAAACGGTGATATATATAACCTTGTTAAGTCAATCCTCTGTATTTAACTGAACTACTTGATGTTTTTTCTAAGCAAAGGGAGCTTTGTTCATACAGCAGAAGTCTCAAAATGTTTTTCTATGAAGTTTGAGGTTTTTTCTAAGAAAAGGGAGCTTTGTTTCAAAATGTTTTTCTATGAAGTTTGATCATAGTTGCAAGTAAGCTCGACTGCTGTCACATTTCAGAATTTTGGGATGTATGCCTTTTACTCATTTCAAAGCTGAGCTGTTTTCCAATTATACCCTGTTGTGATGTCCATGTAACTAAAATCCATCATTTTATCCTTGCAAAATTGTTTACTTGCAAATAGAAAAGCGTGTTTGTAGCCCATAAAAAAGGAAAGAGGAGAAATTTTCTTAGCCTGTATGTGATGAAGGAATCACATTCAGTTAAACAAAACAAAGAAATCAAGTGTTATTCTCATTAAGAAATCAGATCCAGTTATGATGCTAAAATAAACCTGCAATGTGAATGCTGCATGGATAACAGAAAATGCTTTGTCGATAGAACTGTTTGAATCAAACTAGAAAAGACGACGGAGGGTTCAGAAATGTCAAATGTGTCGATCATGCATTAGCTTTCTTAATAAGGCCGAGTTGAAAAGCAAACCGGGCAGCCCTTTCGGTGCAGTTTTCAATGCTTGGTTTGCTTCTGTCGGGCTTGATGGGTGTAATTGTTTTCCTTCCGTTTTCCGAGGTTAATCACTTAATTTAATTTTTGATGATCAATATCATTGTGTTTAGATAAAAAGATTTAATTTATAATAAATTATCCTAATAAGGTAATTTATTTAATTGTGAATTTGAAATTTACTAATAAATAAGAGTGTGATTTGAATAGTTAAATGAGTAAATTTCATGTTAATTCAAATTTATGCATTTTAAATTTTTCTTATAAATTAAATCCACCCATCCAAACACAACTTAACAGATTTTGATATTTATAAGAACATCGTTCACTCTCTCAATTGTCAGTAATTTATATGAGAATTCATTTTTTATTTTTCCTCTTTTGTGCCAGTTTTGATTCAAAGCTTGGTGAAATAAGGGAATGAAACCTCCCTAATAAACCAGTCGATGCCTTACCTAAGTCATTACGTGCGGAAAATTTACTTCATGCCTGTATTTCCATCTACTTTCTCTAGACGTTCTAAAGAATTTCTGTCAATTTTCTTTTTATTTGTATTTATTTATTTGGTCCATTTCCTTATTAGATCCGTCACTTTACAAAATGAGTATCTCGAGAATGAAACCAGTTGGAAGTATTCAAGTTTTTTCCTTTGAAGTTTTCTTGACAACTACTACGTTTTTTTCCTCAAGTATAACGACCTGTTAATTACTCCATATCTCTACTGAGCTGCACTACCTAGTACTATTATAAAAGAATAAAGAAAAAACTTTGAATTCTCACTTATGGCTAGAAAAAAGCTTTCTTTAGCAAAAGTACTAATGTTGTTTTACATTGTACTTAACTTTTTTTTTATTCTGATTCTTTACTATTCATCTACTCTTTTAATCTCTGGTTTGGCCTGTAGTTATTGGCTTATTGCACTGGTTACAACTTACAACAAGGGAGAGGAGTTTTGTCCTTAGGTGGTTACACGCAAACGGCATATCAATGCAAATGGGATTTTTTTTTGAATAAAAAATATAAAATGGAAAAAAAAAAAAAAGTTAGCATCGAACTTCCCTCCATTTACATTTTATATTCTTTTGCGTCCACCATGTATTTATTTGTTAGGTGACTTCGCATGAATACCTATACATTGATCTAAGGTCATAGTATCAATTGGAACGAAATTAGGGGAAATCTGTCAATCAAGAAAAGAAGAACATCGAAGAGAAAACATAAAACACCATAAATCAAAAGTAAAAATTCAATCCCTTAAGATTTTGGCGATGGGACATCGAAACGTACTACAATGGAATTATCAGACAACACAAACAACTCTCCACTTTTTTCTTTCATCCCTAGAAAGCATTGTTAACTGCTTAATTAACACTTTTACTCCCTTCTCCACATTCAATACAACAGAAAATGGATATTTGTCATAAATATATAGTTAGAAATCCTATTCCAAATCTAATCTTAAATCATATTGTTAATTAACTATTATCCTAATCCTAATCAACCAGAAAACATTAGAACTTAAGAGTGATCTCACTTCCATTGCTCTCTTCACCTTCTTCTCTATATAGCCCCAACACTTTCCTCTCACCACCATTGCTGTCAGCCTTCCAGCTACTGCTCTCCGACTTGCCATCTTCAATGCTCTCCGACCGTTCACCGGTGCCGCCGCGGACATCAGACTGATCAGGAGAGCTTTGTGTCTGTGAGGGTGGCTTGTAGACATGATGTAGTTGGTTATGAAGGAGGTGATGGTGCAACTGATGAGGTGGTGTTTGAGCTCCAGGATAGAATTCTTGGGGCATTTGGGTGGTGCAGTTATGTGCATCTGCATGCGTAGTTGGAGTGCACTGTAAAGGGTGGGCGGTGCACCACCATGGGCTGCAGCTGCTGCAGCTGTTGCATATTCTGGTGGAACCCATATTCCCCCCCAAACCATCAATATTGCTGCTCCTGCTGCACCTTGTGGACTTGGAATTGGCCTTCTTGTGTGAAGTCTGTATTTCTGTTAAATCAAACAGAGAATAAGATACATGAGATCAAGACTGTCAGTAGTGTATCAGAATATTGTTCTTAGGGATCATTTGACTTTGTACTGTTTGTTTGACTATGTAGATTAAAGAGTAATTCCGAGACTCGTGGATCATATTCATTTTAGAATTTTCAGTTTTTGATGCATGTTGAGTACAGAAGTATCTGATTGGCTATAAAATAAAAAATTTGTCAAAAAAATAATTCTTGTTTCATAAATAATTCGACAATTATTATTAATTATTCTGTAACATAATATATGATGAGTGATAAAGAACTCTTGTATTACTTTTACTACTATGTTTTATGTAGGAGTGAGAGAAAATTCAGTACTGCTAATAACTAACCTGCAAGTGGCTTTTAACTTCATCATTGGTCAAGCCGTCAACCTTCATAGTTCCCTGATTTGTTTTGGGGTGGCCACTGCAATCATTAACCACAAAAAGGTACCAAGAAAATTAGCCTACTGATGATTTGTCATATAATACTAATAATATCATTAACAGTACTAGATATAGCCAAATGATATACTCCAATGAGCATTATTATATATGATAGTAGCTGTTTTATTTGACCCATCAACATCAATTTTCGTAATTTTACTAATTTTCTTAAAAAAGAAAAAAAAATTACCTTGTGAGCCGCCTAACATCTGAAGGGCATTAACAAACCTCCTGTGAAGATCAGGGGACCAGCATCTCCTGGCCTTTCGGTGGGCCTGATTGCTTGTGGCGTTGGAATTTGTGTTTGCTTGAGAATCATAAGCCTGACCAATGTTATTATTAGCTCCTTTGTTTTGTTCTATACAAGAATTTTCTTTTCTTAAATCACTTTCGTGATTCATCTTTTTGTCTTCCACATGATCTTTATCTGGGGAAGAAGAAAGAGCCAAATCTGGAAGTGGCCTTAAAACTGCCTGCGTTGTACGGGAAATTAATGTATCTTTCGAAAATGGATGGAAAGCTCCACCTCCTCCGCCATTTCTCTGCTTGACATTCACCAAAACCAATATGATCAATATTTCCTTTAGGAGATGTCACGGGGGAGAATTGTTGCTTGGTAATTCCTTGATGATCACTTGCTTGACTCAATAGACATGCAGATGTCATCCAATTAGCTTTAATATACACATCTTGCTGTATTCTGATCCTTCAGAACTTGGGTTCTTGAGAGGAATGAATTCCTCAAGAACAGGCTTTGCCACCACCTGGTTTGCTCTGCAGGTTTGTAACTGCTGCCTTGAAGCCTCCATTGCTGATGATAATATTCCAATCAAATGAAACCAAAGAAGATTTTGATATAAATTAGTAATAATTAAAGTAAAGAACTTTAGGCTTTTGAGTGAATTATTTCTTCTTTTATGTCATAAAAATGATATATCATCTAGGATAGCCCGCTACTTTATATGCTGTATTAATTCATTTAATTTACCACAAAATAAAAAATTTCACATTATTTCTCAATCCTATCAATGGAAAAGGACTAAAAGAAGACTAATAAAGCTAGCTAGGAAAATACACTACTTCAAAGAACATGCATGGAATTTACCACATTTCTTTTCTTGAACTTGTCCAAAAGGTTATCAATGTATTTCTCCTATATGTTGCATGAATTCATAAAAGCTTGAACATTGGCCTAAAATAGTGGGAAAATGTGCATATATTTAACACCATATGATGTTTTCATGAGACTGTGTATCAATTAATATACCATTGTTAAGTAGTTGCATGCAAAGGGGAAGCTCCCGTTTGAAAGCATCAATCTTGAGCCTTTCTTCTTCAAGACGAGAAAGAAACTCTTCAAGCTTTTGGGTCTGCTCAGATTGCTCTCCCACAGATTTTAGTAGCATGGAATAGCTGTGGGGCTTGCACTCCAGGCTAAGCTCTGAGGGGGATGCCATCAATATTAATTCACGTAGAAACAGTTGTAGGAATTGATAATATATAGTTAGTAGTATTATATAGTAGAATTTGGCAAGAATTCTACTCACAAATGTTCATGCTCAAATAGGAAAAAATGAGCTATGAATAGAAAGAAAAGAAGAGAAGATGTTATGTTTGTGAACACAAGGAGGATTGAGGGGGGAAATGGTCTTCCTTTTAGGGTTGAGTTTGAAGGAGAGAATAAAGATTAGTAGTGTTAATGAGAGAGAGAAAAAGGAAAAGCAAGGAAGGCATAGATAAAGAGGCCAAAGGGACAGTAACTTCTTACAAAAAGCTAAAAATCAAATGTGTGTGGGTGTGTTTTGAGTTCTCTGTTATATTTTTAGATGTTACATTCATATTACTCTTATGTAATCTAGATGTGTATAAGAGACAATTAGGCCAGAATCTATTATTTAAGATCTTTTATATTCCATCTTATAATATAATACTATAAATGACAAATATCCAAAAAATGTAATAGAAGACTCAATACCGTATAGAGATGTGCCTCATACAAGGGAAGAGAAGAGAATAATCTGTTGGTCTTCTTTTCTCACTGACAACCAACCTGAGGGGTCATAATATTAGTGGTTAGGAGAAAGAATCTCTTGTTGGTTGTAGAAACTTTATAAGGCTCTTGTCTTAGTTATCTCTCTCTGCCATGCAATGCATGTTTTAGTAAGGAAAAAAAAAGAAACCTGCAGATGATTCTTCTTCTTCTTTACCTAGACTAGCTACTTTTTCTTTTCTTTTTCACTGTGAACAGTATGTGTATTTTTTCTTCACAATCCTTAGTTTAGCATAAAATTTTCTAGAAAGTTGTCAATTGGAAAAAAGCACATTTGCTTAATGGGAATATCTTTTATTATTTTATTTTATTTTATTATTATTATTTTTTTTTTACAGTAGGAGTTAAATACAAAAGGATTCTTTCAGTCATGGGCAGTAACATCCTTTAATCTGAGGTACAAACCAAATATGCATGCATGCACGAATGATTGATCATAGGACATATACACTTTGTATCTATGGTAGGATGAGGGCCATGCGAATTATGGATTGAATTATTGGCTAAGGACATTCATTACGGGGAAAATAAAAATTAAAAAAGAAGAAGAAGAAGATAGGATGCAGTCATAATATGTAAGACAGATTAATTAAACCCCTCGAAAATTAATGTTTTAGAAAAATAATTTATAAAATTACAATTAAAAATTATTTATCAAAATTAATTCATATAACAAAATCTTATTAAATTATCTAACACTTTGATATGAAATGTTTGACGGGTTGAATTTGATTCCTCCTTTCATGAATGCAGATGAACGTTATCGATTTTGTTAAATGGTATTAAATTTATGGTACTGTAGAGATGTATAAACTTATAGTTTTAAATGGCTGTGATTGACTAATCATGTAAATCCAAACCTCAACAGAGCCGACAAGCGGCAGAATGTCTCTAGCAAGCATATACGGTTATGGTACTCTTGTTGAATCATCCTTCAAAAGTATTCAATCTTCTTTTCTCTTTGAATGCAAATGATTCTGATTTAATTGCTTATAATATTAATAGCCTAATACTACATAACACGTAAAGTTAATTTTTGCTAGAGCATATACTACCAATACCATCCACCCTTTTGCAGAATATATTGTTTCTATTGAAGACTGTCATGCATTTTATATTATATTTAAAAGAGGGAGGGGGGGATTTATTCAATTGTGTTGTGTATCAATCGATCCACCAAGAGAGCAACTTACTTTATGGTTTCAAAAGTTGCATAATTGTACTGCATTTGAGTGCACTAAGAGAAAGATAAAAGAGGAAGAAGAGAATATCTAATCTGGTGTTTGAGACACTACTTATTATAAAGAATATAATATTTGCTTCTAAGGAAGGAATATCTAGGTTCCAATTCTACGATTCTAAATTAAGGGAAAAAATACAAATAGAATTTTCAATGTCAAATTTTCCAATATTAATTTAGTGCAAATGATGGACTGTCAAGAGCATTATATATTATAACCATCCTTATATATTTATTTTTTAGCGTGTTATATTTTTAATTATTAATGATGTCACCGAATTGACGTTAAATAGTTAACTCTAAGAATCTTATAGCAAAAAATAAAATAACCCCAAAAGATTAAAATTAAAGGGGAGGGATAATTCTAGGAATCCATGCATTTTTGCATCTCTATTCTCTAAGCACAAAAAAAATAAAAAAGGGCCATTAAAGGAGGTTAAGAGAGGGGGGAGGGAATCTTCTTCTGCTGCTAATTAACTTTAATGAAGTGGGTAGGAAGGTAGGAAGATTCTCTATCTCCATTTTTATTATAAGTATTTTGTAGGAGGGAGTGGGTTTTGAACCCCGAGAAAGTTCGGATCTTATCAGGATCCACATGCTAACCATAACTTAATTACTCTATATGCATTCTAAGTTAGCCATATATCCCCACAACTCTAGTGTTATTGGCAAAGAATATTGGGTGTGTTTTGGTTGGTTCTAGCTAGTAAGGTATGTGTGACAACAGTGTAAGTATACTCCAACGATGTAGTATTTTTTGTTCATTTTGCAACGCAAAGTAAGTATCATTAACGTTAAAATAATTAAAAAAAGTAAAGTAAAGATTTCAACATAATCACTCAAAATGAATAACACAAACTTACTCCGAGTTACGGCATTTCCAATTGAATTTACATGTACTACTAGTTTGTTGTATATAGTAGTAGTGCCTAGAATTCCCTTTGGCAAAATCTGAGAAAGGTGATAATAAGAGCATTTGGGGACTTTCTAAAATCAGTCTTCTGGTACAAGAAAATCTTATACACGCCTTTTGTGCAGATTCTCTCTTCTTTTCTTTATCTCTTCCTTTTCCTTTTCTCCTTCTCTCTCTCCATGTAATTCTGTACTTCTCTTTCTCTCTCTCTCTCTCTCTCAAACAAAATTACAAAAACATGCATTGCATGGCAGAGAGAGATAACTTAACCCAAAAATTATAGTACTCTAAAAGAAAAAGGAGATTCTCCATCGTATCACGTGTCATGATATTCCCTTATATCGTTCTGTGAATATCCCTTTTGTCTGGCGTAAAAATATACTGCAGAAGAAGAGAATATTCGCTTCCAATGAGAGCCATATCATCAATAAAAGGATATTTTCGTCTGACGTTCAATTTCCAAATGTATAACAGATTATTCTCAGGTCTTATACATATTTTGTTATGACTAAAATACACGCCCTTAATGAAATATAATTTCTAATTCTCAATACAAAACATATGTAAGTGTTTCTTCCCTTTTTTGTAATATCTAAAATACTTACCCTTAATAAAATATTATTCCAATTCCCAATAAGAAAATATATTTAATTGTTTCTCTGAGATTTTTGTAATGCCTAAAATACCCACCCTTAATGAAATATAGTTTTCAATTCCTAATAAAAAAAACATAATTAAATTAATTATCATCTATTCTACCTATATTTTGGGATACAACTACCTATTTTGACATAAATACATAATAAGATTGAAGATTATTATTTGTATAAAAATAATATTATTTAATTAAAATTTCAAAAAATAGAAAAAGTGAATCATATTTAATATCATAAATTATAATTACTATTATCAAAATAGTATTTATATCCCAAAAAATAGGTAGAATAGCTGTCTCTTATACACATCTAGATCTGTATAAGATACACAATCTAGATTCATTTTTATTTTTCTTTTAATTATATAGGCTGTATTATATTTGTAAAAACATATAATAAGACGGAAGTTTTAATTTGTATAAAAATATATATCACAATTAAACTTTCAAAAAATAAAAATGAATCTAATTAAAATGTAAAGATTAAATTAATCAAACAAAAATTATATCTTATGTATAAAAAATTAAATATATTAAACTAATATATTCTTCATATTACAGATGGGTATCACATAGTAAATTAAATACATTATAAAGAATCAGAATAATAATTTGTTATTTTGTCTTACTTTAAAATGCATCGAGTGCTCATGAAAACATGTTTTATCTTGCTCTAAAATGCACAAAATGCATCGATGAAATAAATTGTTTTTTACTTAACATATTATGAAATTTTTGCATAAATACATAATAAAAATGTATATAAATTTAAGAGTAGAAAAATCATTTATATTTAGATAAAGAATAAAATAAAAATTATTAATATGTTTTATATAACTGTTATAGTTAGACATTCAAATATGTAATTATTTTTTATTCATAATAAAAATAATAAATATGTCTATTATACATATTCCAAATTTACTACAATTATTTGCTTTTCTCTAATTGTTCAGATCAAGAAACGCCTAACCTCTAAAACTTCAATGTAGATCATTATTAAAATTATATAAAGAATTTTTTGAAAATTTTGTTTGAAAAATAATTTTTTCATAATTTTAAATTATTTAAATGTAGAATTTGATAAAAATATACATTGAAGTTGAATTTGGCATTTTCGTTGATCTTTTTGGACAGGATTAACTTAATAAAATAACCTATCTAGACGACATCATTATGAGTCTCATTTAAATTTTATAACTTTTAGTTAACTATAATAACTTCACAACTATTGATTATAATGACTTCTTTTACTTAAAATTTTGGTTGATAGGATAGATACATTCATAAATATAGAATTTTTGAGTATGTTCTAATTTAAAATTTACAAAATTAATAATCATACAAATAAAAAAAATACAATTTTATAAAGTAAAAAAAATCGTAGAATATATAACCCTATTTTCTTATTTCTTTTAAGTCTTTATTACGATTAATTTAAATTTGGTTTTCTCTATCCTATATGAAGAATAGAAAATTAACCATGCAATGAAAGTAAAGTTTAGGAGTAAAATAGAAAACTCACAATTTTAAAGTATTTGTTAATCTATATCTCTTTAATAGTATTTTGATTTCTAAATCTTTATCTTTAATAACATGATTATATAAAATATTAATTTAGAGGAATTATTAACGAGTTAGGAAACAAGATCATTCCATGATACACTGTATATGCCCAAAGTATTCTAAAATAATATTTGCATTAAAATGTCAAAGGCGAAAATTACAACACCAATTGTTACACCAATTGTTACAGCATATAATAAAATAATAAAAAAATATTGGTGTAGAGTAACTATTGATAAGGTAAAAATAGTTCAACCAATTATATAATTCATGTCCAAAATAGTCTAGAATAATTATTGCAAGACCAACAAGAATACTGCATATAAATTGTAGGAATGATAATATAGAAAAAAATAAATAGGTAAGTACTGTAAAAGACAACATAAAATATTATAATATAATCATACTATTAAATAGTATAAAATAATTGTAGATATAGATTGATTTAACATCTATTTTGGAAATTACAATGCAATTCTTTACTATTTAGCAAAACAATTAAGATATAGATTAGATATTTTAGTAAATAATAAAAGCGAATTAATAAAAACTACGAAAAATGAAAAAATAAATCCATACACTGTTATTAGCCATCATTTTGTTTATCTATTTAATAAATGCAAATTTAATTTCATGCTAAAATTTACTATATAAAAATACAATTTTGAAGTTAATCACATTCAATATCATTCAGAATGAATGTAAGAGTTAGAACATCAATATTATCATAAGATTAAGAAACATGAAAATTTTCATATATTTTTATCTAGATACATAATTACTTTACATAATATGTTAAAAATAATTAGAATAGAAATTACATGTTATTTTGTATGTCTTTGAAATTAAATATTTTTCATTCGAGTTGCGTGTATTTTAGAGTAATATAGAGGATTTTTTCATTACTTTTTTGGAAAATTCAAAGTAAGATAAAAGAATAAATCTAGATGTGTATAAGAGACAGCGATACCTATTTATATTATACATAAGATATTGGTTTAACTTGTTGGTTTTCTTATACAGAAAATATAATTTTTATTTGATGTCTTTGTTCTTTATATTTAGGTTTATTCTTTCTTATTTTTTTTGAAATTTTAATTAATCATTTTTGTAATTATCACTATATTTTTTAATCTCATGTAAATATTTTGCATTAATAAAAGAATTTTGACATACTTCATCTATTAAATGATATTTGATACTGCTTGATAGTGATTTTATCCTTTATTAATGATGAAGAATATATCGATATATCTAAAAAAAGTTTAATATTATAGAAAAAGTCTTCATTTATAAATGATAAGTTATTGGTGGTATCGCTATCAAAAATTATAACTTATGAACCTAAAAGAAAAATAAAAACTATTTAGATTGGAGTAAACTATATTTTATGCTAATAAAGATGAATAAAGGTTTAGAGTTTGGTGGTGACATGCAGTTATTGATGTCCTAAACTCTTCCATTCATCTTGAATGGTATTGAATATGATTAACTCCAAAATTGTATTTTGATATAGTATTTTAGTATGAAATTAAATTTGCATTTATTAAATATATAAACAAAATAAAGGCTAATAACAGCTTATAGATTTATTTTTTTATTTTTCATACTTTTTTTATTATTCATTTTATTATTTACCAAAACATTCAATATATATCTTAATTGTTATGCTAAATAGTAAAGAAATAGGAAATGCCCTTGATAAATTTATGCATTATGTTTGACTTTATTTGATTTAAATTCAATAAAACCTCTTTTTAATAGCAATATTTTTTTTCAATTAAAAATTACAAGGCTAATAATCATACAAATACAAATTTTATAAGAGTATACAATTATCATATGTTGTTCTCATAAAAGATTTATATTCATTTAGAATTTGTATAAACTATGATTTGATGCTGTCTCTTATGCACATCTAACATCATGTATAAGAGACATTTAAATACTTTTCTCGTGAAAATAATTATAATAATAATAAAAAAAGATAAAAATATATATATATAATATATAAATCTTGTATAAAAAACTCAATAGGCAAAATTTTATATAATTGGTTATTATTTATTGACTATTCATTTATTTTTTAAAAATGAATATTTTTAATAAATATATACAAGTATTACACGTGCAAAGCACGTGCAATTTTCTAGTATATATAATTCCAAGTTTACATGTTTGGCTATTCTTCAACCTTTATATAAATATGAAAAATCTTTACATGGATCGGTTTTATGATAAGTAGTATGGACTCTTTGATCTAAATTAACTCACATCATTGTCAAGAAAAATATATTTTTGTTTTGAAGTTATGTGGGTGAAATTGGACATTCATGTAAGACTTTTGCGGAAAATATGAGAGAAAAGATTAGTGAAAGTGTGAAACAATATTATTTTCAAGCTAAAACCTTTAATTTCCTATATAATGACTATATGATAGGTATGTGAGACTTTTTTCCCCACTTATTTCAAAGTACAACCTCCTAAAATTTCGAAGTATCTTCTCCTAGCCATTAATATTTAAACAAGTAACTTAGTTCTTTAAGTTTGGTAAATTTAATTTTTAAGTGATCAAATTTGTTTGAAAAAAAACTGATTACTTTAATGCACAGATCTACCCAAAAAAACAAAAGACAGAAAATTCGATTCCTGGAATTAGAAATTATGTTTTACATATGTTTTTTTATCACTCTAATGTTTTGTTGTCTTATAATTAAAACTTATTTAAGCAATGTTTTGTTGTCATTCGACATTAAGATTAATTTTCTAGTGTAATTTTTAATTCTACATTAGGATTTTAAGTATTGGGGGGGTAATAGTGCAAGTTTGGGAAGACTTCAGGGGGCCAAAATAAATAATTTCTGATGGACCAAGATCGCCCATGGAAAAAGAAGCCTATCTAATACTTTTACAAAGCCCATCACATGTGTTTCAGTAAAAGAAAAGCCCATAGTAGGACCATTATATCCTTTGATCCTTCCCCAATGTTCTTTTTAAGGCTTTTTAGCAACCTCAATTCTTTCATCGTCTTTTTCGTTTGCATGTATCTGGATTATAGTGGTGGATTAGAAATTAATTTGTTATTAGGGGAATAAATCTATTACTACAAGACTAATTGCATGTCCAAAACTCAACGTAGTCAGGCTGATGATACATATTAAGGTTTTTAGATCTATTTTTAAATGACTATACTTATAACTAACAAGGTTGTATGATAAACTAATCAAAGCCCCATTAAGGAAGCTCGAATGTGCACAAAAACCAAATTGATTTCGTCCGTGATACTAATCCTAATTAACACAATAACAATATTATTAATTTAAGCAACCCCACATATGTATGAAGTAGTATAATTATACAAATTACCCCAATGTAATTTTTCTTCTATAGTGTATTTTCTAGCCTGTGGAATAATTTTGGGAGTTTTTATGATCGATAAGTAATAATAAAAATGTCTTACCATTTGAATTGTAATCCATTGCCACCTAATTAGTTGAAAGAACACCAATAAAGATATGCAGTTTGTATGGGTTCTATTGGAATAATTAATAAAAGTCCAAACACTACGTACCGATACTCAATTTCTATTATAATATTTAATATAATATCCAAAATTTTAACAAATCTTTGTTTAAGATAATTTAACAATTTGATTGAAAATTTGTAAGACCAAAAAGATAAAGAACTTAATCAGAGAGATAGCAAAATTCTATTCAATTCCAATTCAATAAAGTAAGGATGAACAAAGAATGGTCTTTAATAATTCTTTATTGCTGCATTATAATGAAATGAAATATTCTTGGTTATTAGAATATAGGACTTTGCGGAAAGCAAATGATAGGTACATTTACGGGCTGTATGGCTTTCTCATAAGAATCATTTTAACTGGCAGTATCACAATATATATATAATGATCAACATCATCATCACAAACTGATTGTTATATTACTACTACTAAATTCCTATATAATTCATTCAAAATGCTAGATTCTTCAATATGGCCATTAACCCTCAATTATTCGTCAATGATTTTTATGGTTTGGTTTTGGGATTTGAATTTTTAGGATACTTATCCTAGTCAAAAGTTCTTTCTTAATCAAGGACTAGTGATGATGGGGTTCTTTGTATGTATGCTCATCCAATATCCATCTAATGGAAATTCACTTTTTGCTTAAAATCTTTAGAAAAGATTTAATAGAAAAACTCTTGGACCAACTTTCTTATGCTAATATAGAAATGTAGCACATACATTACAAAATTCCAAATTTAATATTCGAAATAAATCCTCACGTCAAATTCATATTAAATAATCATTTCCTGATTTTATTATTATTATTATTATTATTTTGCATAATTAGTAAGGCATAAATGATTTTCACTCTATGATGTATAAATGTACTTATCAAATATTTCTACTCTTTTAGCGATTTTTTTTTACCAATCTTATTGAAGCCCTAAATAGTCAATAAATCTATAAGCCCTGTTATTATCCTGTCAAACTATACACATTTGACACTTGTGCACAAGATTAATGCACATAGTGTCAAAATTCGTTTTAGAGTTTGACCTATAGAAGGCAGAAGCATAAAGAAAATACAGCATCTGAAGAATGAGAAAGTGGGGAATGAATTCAGAATCACTATGGTCGGCCTCATTCACAAAAAGACATCTTCCTAGAAAAGATGAAATTTAGAGTATTGCTGATTTTTTGAACTCGAGGAAATTGATCTAGAGATGTATCTTTTCTAAAATAGAGAGATATATATATATATAACAAATGATTATTCATTTTCTGACCCTTTAGCTGTCGTGTTTAGTGTCAACTAAAAGTTCAGAATCAATCATAAAGCCATTTTTCAATCTTAGAGAAAACGTTTGCATGCTTTCTTTATTGGCTATTTTTGGTTGAATATATGCTACTAGGCCTTTTCTTGTCCATTACTTCTTTTAAAATACTCTCTCTCTCTTTCTTTTTTTTTTTTTTCTTTTTTGTCTTTTTTGTCTTTTTGAGTTCAATATGTTCATGTTTAGGGCTATAAATGAACTCAAATTGGAGTTTGGTCCATCAATAATGAAGTCAAACTAGAACAAAATTTAATGTTTGTTAATTTTTTTGTGTTCGAATCGAAATCGGCTTGAAATTTAAAATATTTAAATTTACATATAAAAATTCCAAACCACTCGAGTGATTCGAATTCGACTTGATAAATTAACTCGTTTAAATTTTACTCGAAATATAAACAAACTAAACTTGAACATAATTTCAAACTTGTTCGAATAATCCAATAAATTTAAATATTAAAGTGTCCGACTTATTTACGTTCATTTACACCTCTATTCATGCCCAAAAAAAAAAAATCAATTTACTTGCTTACATATAGAAATGTCTAAAGACGTTTTTAGGCAAAATGTACCTTTGTGCTTATATAGACAATAAGACATAAGAAATATCACAAATTTATGAATTATATTTGATTGTTCTAAGGTACTCCTTCGTTTCAAAGGAACTATCACTTTAGATAATTTGTCTTATTTTATATTATTTGTCACTTTAAAAATCGAAAGTATTAAATGATATTTTTTCTAACTTTTACTCTTAGTGTAACATTAACGAGGAGGATTATGTAGTTAGAATATCTATGCAAAAGGGTATTTGGTCATTTTGAATTATCTTTTTATAAAATTAATATAATTCAATTAATAACTTTTTTAAATCAATGTGAATCAACCAAAAGTGATCGTTATTTTGAAACGAAATATGAAAAATCAAACCAGCATGACTATTAGTTGTAAATGTCTGCATTAGTTGTTTAAAATTTTCACTTCAAAATTGGTGCTTGTGATTAATTGTCACTAAAACCACGTTATCTCCTTGCGGAGACAAAATATGATATGCTTAAAATCCTCGAGCAGCAATCAAATATTTGCAGAATATCTCCGCTAAAAAATTTCATATAAGACCTCGTTCGGGATTAGTTGATAAAATTACCGGGGAAATATCTGAGAAATTACATTGTAGAGAATCATGATTTTAAATTTAAAAAAAAGGCAAGAAAAAGCATGAAATCATCTTATAAGTCTCTTATCACATTTCCTTGGGTGGTATAGGAGAGAAATGGATTAAGTTGGATTCATGAAGTATTATCATTACGTTAATAATTTCGATTAAGTATTATAAGTCTTTAATTTAAAATTTTCTCCATTTCTCTCCAATTTTGGAGAGAAAATTATTCAAACATTAAATCTTTTCATTTTTTTTTCCCATTTGATATTTTTTTCTTCCCATTTAAAACTCCCAAAATTATTCCACAGGCTAGTAAATAATATCAGTCCGGGCCTGGACTGGGCCGTGGATAAAGTCATCTCATGTTGGATAATGTGGCTTAATTATTTTAATCCATTATTCCTTCCGCTCCACCCAACATGGCTATGCCTTCTTTGAGGCCAACTCTATATGGAGAATCTGTAAGACATCACAATGTGATAATTTACTACATAAATGTCCACTACTAAATACCTTAAAAACTTTTCCCTGACTACTGTAACAATGGAAGCTTAAAATTGAACGGATCAGCCGAAAGAATGAAAAAGCACAAGGCAGAATGATAAACTGCTTGTTACTTTGAGCTGGAAATTCAAAATTTACATTATGGGATGAGGGATTTTCGAATAAAACTGTTTAACCGTGGCGACGATTTAGTTTAAAGGAACAGCCCGCAGGTCGTAAGCAAAAAGTGAATTTCCATTAGATGGATATTGGACTGTCTCTTATACAAATTAGTGCGGCGGCGAGCAAGTGTACTAGGATTTTTTTTTTTATACAAAAATGATTCTTATGAGACAGCCATAGAGCTGTATCTTATACACATCTAGATGTGTATAAGAGACAGTCGGCCGTGCATTCGATTCTTGCCTCAAGGAAGCTCTTAGACACAGACACAAATGCAAAATAAGAGAAAATCCGAAAGAAGGCCATTATTCATTGCAATTTGCATGTTAAGCAGTTTGTACAAAATCTCCAACTAAAACAAGCAAGAAAGGAGGACAACACCTTCTAAGAAACAAGACAAAAGTAGACCTTTAAGTTGTCCACAGGGACTCTGCAATCTGCTAAGACCAGATGAATCGGATGCAATAAAAATTACTTGACCAATTTAGACAAACAATCTTGGATGCGCTGTTACGCAACATTTTGGTTCCGAATTTGCAGTTAGATAGAAAATAGATCCACAGTGCCCAAACGTAAGAAGATTCAAAATCAACAAACCAATTTAAAAAAAAAAAGGAAGCAGGAGAGGCAAAAAAGGCATGATATACAATAATTCCATACCACAATTTGTATATGCTCTTTTGGCTTATGTGAACCACTCCAATGGCAGTAGAAACCCTTGTTATACGGCCGTATGGGTCTCTCAATACTTGTATGGTCGAAGTTTATCCTTCAAAGGTATCCTTTCTTGATGATAAGGAATATCATTTTTCCAATATGTCAATGCTTTACCAATAGAGAAGTGACAACTGACAAATTTGACAAATGTATTTCCTTCATACACAAAATCTCCTATTTGTAAAAAATTGGAATTTATGTTTAAAAACCAAGAAATAATCTGGGGGCAGGGAAAAAATGAAGCGGCTAAAGTTAATCCGGAATAAGTTCACAAAAATATTTAGAAGGGGAATCCTTTATGCATGTTTCTTTTACAGGATTCTGCCAATCTCTTAATACCTTTTGCACTTCTGTAGAATATCATCAATTCCTTAGCCACAGCCTCCGGGTGACAACTAATGAATGCCTTGATAAACCGTTTCTCAGTCATCCTCAAAGCTCTGATCATAGAAGGTCCCTTGGCTCGAGGAAAAGACCCATATCCGGATTTTCTCCGCAAGGAGATAATATAAAATTTCAGTGAGGTCTCTAAATTCAAGTACATTAGACATGGATAGCATGTTTCATAAATTTGTGATCAATTCCTTTCTGCTAAGACCAACATTCACAAATATTGCAATAACGGGTTTTATTCTATGATGAAGATCATAGGTAAGCAGTGATGGATTGCGCAATATAGCTTTAAGCAGGACTTCCCTAGAACCAAAAAATCTCTCAAGATACTCAATGCGCTGATCCAAGTCTTTATTGAGTCGACAATTGAGCAAGCGGGGAGGTCTCGACAATGAATAATCTTTACAAGGTCAGATGAGGAGACACCCAAGTCACTAAGTATCTGAAGCTTGGACTGAAGGTTGTTCACATCTATTTTGTCCAAGGATGGCTGCCGGAGAAATATCACAGAGACATCATTTTCACTGCAACCCCATCTATCTCAAGACATCGGCTGGTTCTAATCGTTTGTCCCTATTTCCAATAGATTTAATCGTTTTGCCATAACTCTCAACCACTGGCAAAACAGCTGTAGCATAGGATCTAGGGTGTGCAATGTCTGCGTCTATCAAAGATGCATTAAAGAAGGACAAATTGACCGTTCGGGTGGCAGCAAATAGTAAACGCGATTAGACTAAGAGCCTTTAACTTGGATTTCATATCAAGCTGCAAGGAGGGAACCACAGCCTACGAGAATTCCTATGAATTTCTAACACATTCAACAAACCAACATAAAAAATGCAGGCAGGTTCCTAAAGCTCACCTGAGCCCGTAGTAATCCAGCAAGTAAAGGGCCTTTCTGCAAGAAATCAGAAATAAAAGAAGACAAAAGCTTCAGCATTGCCATACTAGGTCAGGAAATAAAATATCAAACACCTGGTGAAAAATGAGCAAAACGGCAATTTCATGATGGATGTATGTACACTATTCAAACAATCTAGATGCATATCAACAAATATAATAGACAAATACACATCTAAATTCTTGTACACCAAATCAAGTTTTAATGCTTTCTCTTATACACATAAAGATGTGTATAAGAGACAGATCTTACAGTACTGTAATGGTTTCTAATTTAATCTCATTAAATTAGTAGTTTTTGTCTCAAATTTCTCATTAAAATGGACTGGTTCATACCCAAAACCCAGTTCTAATCCTGCAACAAATATTATTTTACAAAAAAAAAAAAAAAAAAGTAGAATGAAAATCATGTAATCAATAGAGCTGTCTCTTATTAAAAATATTCAGACAAAACCTCTCAGCCGGGCCGGTGGGCGTTTCTACATCTGTCTCTTATACACATCTAGATGAAATTATTTCCAGAGCCGGGTCAATTTACCTCAGTGGAACTGGGTGGTTAATAAAAGTTGGGCCTGGACTGGACACGGGCCAGAAGCTTTATTTCTTGGACTTGGGCGTTTATTTAAAATTCAGTTTGATTTGCCGGAGTGGACTGTGTGAGGCCCTTGAAAAAGAACTCGAAATTGCGGCCGACTAAATCGTCGCCACGCCAGCTCAGCTCCAACGGGTTGATTCAGAAAGAGCGTGGGGTCACGTGGTTATTGAAGACGAAGTGAAGTGGAATTGGCTCTACGGCGGCGTTGGTGGTTGGAAGCCGCAGTTTGGAGTTGTTCTACTACTGGATGAAAGGATGCAGTTGTGGCTGAGGGCAACCCAAGGGCAGATCAGTCTTTCCAAAACTAAGAGACATATATTTATAGGCTTGTGAAATTCTACGGTTTTTTTATTATAAATCTTTCTTTTAAATTTAAAAATTCATAGCTATAACTCTTTAAAATACATAATGCTATACAAAAGAATGATTCCTAAAAAAATGTAGCAATTTTTTAGGCTTTCCTGGCTCATTCAAGTAAAAACTTTGAATTGCTACTACTTTCGTCCCATATTATATATTTGTCACGTCTGATTTTGTTAGTTAACAAGTCAAATTTTTAAAACTAAATCTATTGTAGATTTTTTAATTTTTATAAATTTTAAGTTTTATCTAGTAATTCTTTATATAAATTTTACTTTTATTCAAAAATTTCACAAAATTCAAATAAAACTATGTAAATTATTAATTATAAAATTAATTTGATTGAAGGAAAATCAAATTATGACAAAAAAAATGAGACGGAAGAATATTTAGTAGGCTGTCTCTTATTTGTGAACTTATTCACGAATTCAATTCAGAATTTTCATTATTTAACTAACAATTCCTATCATATTGATACTTTGGTCATTTTGGTCCATGTTTATATTTATTCCTCAAATTGTTCATGTTCGTGTATTTACATCCATGATTAGTGTCTGATTTGTGTATAAGTTTACAGAAAAAAATTCAAGACGTTCTCCTGTTGACATCCTTTGTTTTTGCATAGACACTTATTTTGGATTAAATATATAAAAGTTATTTGTTATTAGTTTTTTGCTTTATAAGTATGAGAGGGAGGAATGGTAATTAAAGTTAATGATATTCATATATGTTGATTGAGACAAATTCCTAATGAGAGAAAATATTTAAAGAGACAGGGTATACATAGCCAATTGTTACTAAATTTTAAAATTAACTCATTAACATAATGAATTTCATTCGATTCAAGATTTCATTAATATAATTAAACTCATTTCATTGGGTGTCTCCTTATCCTGGAGAATAGCACAATCCTTTACCGATAATAAAATTTATGATTTTATCCCTATTCTAATTTCAATTCTTAAATTCGAACCAAACATCTCCTAATAATATTGTTATAGTTTCTGGACATTGTTGTTAAAAAGAAAATGTCAACTTGTTCAAGCCAAGTGGGTAATTAAACTTGTTCACAAATCAAAACACTACCGAGTACCGACCTGCAATCAAATAACCAATTGAACCCCTCAGTTATTATTATCCGTTACCGTGTTCTCCATCCATGATTCTAGCTGAGCTATAGGTTATAATATTCAGGAATTTTTAAGTCCGCTGTTTCATTGCATATGATGTCTGGTTGACTTACTTTCGAGGAATGTGCTGGCAGTGTTAATTGATTCTCGAAGTCCCACAACTTGAGCATACATTCATAGAAAGATCAATAAATAGATTATCACAACATGCATTTCAGCTCTGACCATACAAAGGGTTTTCTTCTTATAAAGATCTTTTGTTCTTCGAAATGCTCTAACTTCTAGTTGTGTATGAGAACAGGAAGTTGAATAACTGAGTCAGATAAATCGCAGTTGCAGCTGAACAGCTGAAGTACCCTTCCAACACATCTTTTAGGTTAGTAAGTGTTTCGATATCCCTCCTCTACTCCTTCATTATATACTTGGATCCAGGAAGTGATATTTTGAAGTACAAGTAATATTTTTTGTTTTTCAGCGGTTAAATTGACTCCAGTGATAATGATTCAACAGTGGAAAATTTATGTCTTGGGCTTTCTTGAGTTTTTTGTACTTTTTAGCTTTGCAATGTCTTTTGATTTTGATATGCCTACTTATTTTGACGATCCTCCGGTAGTCTATAGATACAGTCGCTTGCCTGAAATTGAAAGGGAATGCAGCCCTTTTCTATCTTCTGCTTCTGAGTTAAAATTAGATGATTCTAGAGGTTCTAAGATTATAAAGGAGCTTTCCTTTTTCAATGGAGACTGGATTCAAGAACTTGATGGATCACCATTAGTACCTTTTGATGATAGTGATATTCCAAGAGATGGTTTATCTGTCTCTTCTCCTTTAAAACTCGTAGGATTTGAGATAAAGGATGTTAATCCAGACTCCATCAGTTGAGAAATGCTGTCAGTCTATGTGGGACTATGTGTATTGGCATGGCCAGAAATAGCACATTGCTTTATAATTCACGTTCCATTTTCTATATGGCGCCTGGTATGTCTGTCCTCAAAATTTCCTTTGAAGGAGTTTATATTGAGACTGAAAGAAATGGAGGAGAACGCTTGCTCTGCATGTTGGGGAGTACTAGTCTGCCTGTCTGGAACTCGGCCTCTGATAAGTCTCGGACTATGAGTTCTTCCAGCGACCACAAGCCCGGACTCTTGCAAGATGGTCGGATGTTGCTGGTTCTACGTTATCCTCAGATTTTCAGTTTGACCAAAAGATCAATCTTGGGAGAATTGAAAAGCTTGAATGAGCCAGGAAAGCCTAGGTACTTTGATGTAGTTCACATATCTTCTCAGTTGAGCCGTTTCTCAAAATATGAGTTCAGCTATGAAGAACTCAAATCAGAAACTCGTGACTTGAGCTTGTATCGCAAGGAAGTTCAGAGGAAGATGGTGCCAACAGATTCAACAACACTGAGTTCTGTAAGGTGATGCGTCTTTTCTCAGGACATATTTTCAAAATTATACCGAACTGGAGATTTATGAGCACCAGTGGACTTGGGCCTTTTCTACTAGGACAAGAGAATAAGGCAAATGATAGTAGTTACAAAAATGTTTGGCTTATTATGCAGAATCTCATTTGTGAGCAGGAAATAAAAGCTACACAAATCAGGAGCAACAGTGCAAGGGTTGCTGCAGTTTTCCGAGTATTTCCTGCAGAGAAGCAGAGAGAGAGATGAAAGATACACATCTATGAGGACTGGCCTTTCAGGCATGACATTGTCTGTTGAAGGAACATGGGATGCCTTGGAAGGGCATCTTTGCCTGGTCGGATGTCCTGGAATCACTAGTTCGGGTCTTCAAGGATGTGATTCTCAGATCTCGTTGTATTTTCCTCCTTCATTTTCCATCAAGCTAAGGAGCATCATCTTTGGAAGCATAACCAGTAAAAGCTATTCCTATGATCCAGTACTCTTTGAATTGGAAATACGTCCTCAAGATCTCAAATTTGATTATGTTTGGTATAGTAGGTCTTATCTTACCTACAAATATTCGAAGATTGAACTAGCTGAAGCTTTCAGGAAAAGAAGTCAGCTTTCTGGATTGTTCAATCTTATAAAACCACTGTTCCTGTCCTATCCTGGGAAAAGAAGCCAGCTTTCTCGATTGGCCACTGAAGTCAAAAGATTGTTCCTAGGAAATTCAGCTTCACGGCAAGCTAAAGATGATGTATTTACTTATTACGAGATGTATTCTCTCTCAGACAGATCTTGATATTTCATGCTATGGAACTCCTGTAAGAAACCATAATATCTTTCTCAGAATAGCTATAAACTGTAGTCAAAAAAAATTTGACCAAAATCAATGAAATCAGTGGTCGAGCTCCTGGTTGGACGAAGATAGTCCTCCTCTCGAAAATGAGGTTAAAATGTCAAAGAGCGAGGTCCTGAATGTTTCACTTTCTCTCGTGTTCACAGGAGAACGTCTTGAATTTACTGATCATAAGGATTACAAAAATATATCGAAGTTATTTCTCGAAGGTCTATATGATCCACTTGCCGGTGAGATGCACTTGATTGGTTGCAGGAGGATCACAGTTGATGCTAGAAATTTGAATCTTGAGAGGGGTTTCGATTGCTTGATTGAGGTAAAAATTGAGTACCCGGATGAAACATCAAGGTGGTTGATCAATCCTAAAGCAGAAATTACCATCACAAGCCAGAGGAATGAAGATGATGCCTTGTATTTCCATCCAATCAAGCTGCAGACCTCTATGCTTAGCTATAACCAATACGAACAAGATGCTGTCTTCCGAAAAGTTTTTGAACAGATACAGCGAAATCTGATGATGATAGCATCAATTGCACTCATTTCAAGCCAACTTCTTTACATGAAGGAAAATGTAGATGGCATTCCCTATGTATCTCGCATCATGCTCTCTTTTCAAATTTCGAAGAACAAAAGATCCTGTCTCTTATCCTGGTTCTCCTTCCAAATCTATAACAGTGCATCAGGATAAAAAGGCTCGCCAAATTATTGCGGTAATTCTTGTACACAATAACTTCTGAGTTATTATCTTCTTTATAGCAGCATCTTTCAGAATGAGAACATGAATGCACTTGGAGAAGATCAATTCAAGAAACTGTGGTCATACAAACCACAGGAATTCATAGGCATCATTCAAGATCTTTTTCTGCTTCCTCAAGTCACTGAGAGCATGATAACCAAGACTCCTTGTAGGCCACTCCGGAAACTTTACTACATTGGTTTCACTCTGATGAGTGAATTGTTTTACATCTTTATGACTTGGTAAGAGATCCAGTAATAAACCCTACTATGATGAACCTGCATTCTTGAATCTGGACTTGTTTTTCATCTAGACAGTGTCCAATCTTGCAGCCTGTAGACTTGGGAGAGGGTGAGGAGGAGTGTTGTACATGCAACAAGAGGAGAGACAGAGGGTCTTATACACAGCAAGAGATTGTCAGCCCTATCTCTTAGTAACATCACTATCCATTTCCATGAGGGGATCAACCATCCATGGACTTTCTTTAGATTACTCTTGTATGCCTTTTGATTTCTGGCTGAAGGGAAATGTTTGTTTATACTATCTTGTTATTCTCATGCTTTCTTTCCAGGATTTTCGCTACGCATTGCATTCCCCTTTATGCAGAAGAAATCAAGACTGTAGTCATCTGCTGCTGCATGAAAATATAACTTCTACGCATCTAAGCTGCCCTTACTGCTGCTTGAATTCGTGTTTGTGAATTCTATAGTTCCGTTAGCAATATCTTAATTATATTTTAATATTTGTACTGTACAATTATTTAAAATTCGTGAGATTGTAATTCAAAATATGGTATCGGTATAAAATTTCCCTATGTTTGTCTTTTGTTTCTATGCTAACTGGATAAAAACAAAGAGTAACATGAACTCATGTTTAATTTAATTAAATATACTAAGAGTGCATATATTTATTCTTAACAAATTTAAAAAAACACTGATTCTCTTTTGGTAAACATGAAGATGTGTAATACTGGTAGAAGCTCCAAATCACACATCTTGCACTTAATCTCATTAATCACTACCATTCTCTAGTACACATCTAATGTGTACTAAGAGATTATTACAAGGTCATGATTATAATAACACATCCAATAGTGTATTAGAGACAGAATATTATTTAAAATAATTCATGTTACAATTTTTTGAGTTGTTATATATTTAAAATAAAAGTCATTATATTCTAAATAATATTTTAAAAAATTTCAAAACACATTATGACCAACAATTCCCAAAATTTTACAATCTAATAATTATTTGAAATAATGTTTTAGTTCTAAAAAAAAAAAATTACATTATTATTTTAGATAATATTTTAAATAATACCTATGATTTTTATGGACCAAGATAATATGAAAAATTTTATAAATAACTAATAATTTTCCACAAAATATAATAATGAAAGAATAGAGAATTAATAGAGATACCTCTCAGGAACCTTCGAATCGCTGAACTCCACCTTTTTCAGACGCCAGTGAGCCGCAAATCGGAAATTACACGCTCAGTTTTGGCGCAAATATTCTCCATCTTCCAATCGTCGGCCAGTTGAAATCCACCAACTATTTTCCGGTTCCGACGGCGATCAACACCGTCCAATTTCATCCCAGGTGGTCCACGTAATTACCTTTTTGTAGTTCACAAAAAGTTAATTGCTTGTCTTGAAAATTTGGATTTTGATTATTCAATTATTTCTCAGTATCAATTTTTACTCCATTTCTAGATTTAGTTCTGAATTAAGTTGATTTTTACTTTCAAATTTTTTTTGACTATAGTTTATCTAATTGATTCTGAGAAAGAATTAGGGTTTTTTCGCCGTATATCTTGAATTAGATTATGAACTATCCAGAAGTTTGATTTTGGATGGATGGATAGATACTACGAGGCTGATTTCTGTTGTTTTTACTGTTTATGGTGAAGCAGTAACTGCTTGATCTTATGGAAATGTAAAGTGTAATGGTGGCTTCTCTCTTTTGTGCCTCAAAATCGGGTTTTAGGACTATGTAATAGAAATGTTGTTTATATGAACATGTTCATACTTCAGTCTGAAACAGATACGAAGAGTACTAAGAATTCCGAAGTCCAAACAAAAAAATGAAACTTCAAAACAAAGGTCCAAGTTTAAATCTCGTATTTCATTTTGTGAGGTTAGTTTAACCAATTTATGAATCATACTATTATTATTTTTAAGTATCTCTACATAGAGAGCATTTGTTATTGGCGGCCATAAGCATCTTTTAACTGGAAATGAAATTGTTATAGATGCTCATGAAAATTTAAGAAACATGATATTCAAATGGTAGATTATATTATATTTGGAAACTGGAAAGTTTAGTCTGACTTTGCGTCTATTTAGCTGCTAGTTGCTGTTTTTCTTGTGAATACTTTCTGATGGTCTACTTCTGTAGATTTCAATTTTGGATTTTAGACTACATATATATATAGACGCTATAACTAAGTTGCAATAGATATCAATACTTCACTTTTATGAGCTTTCAGTCTTATTTTTAACACAGTAGTAATCCTATATGTTCCTTTGTGTTGTTAGTAATGTTGTTTACTTCTACTCTTGACAGAGAACATCGACTTTGAATTTTGCAAGTATTCTTTGAGCAACACATCCATCAAGATCAGCAACACATTCCAATCTTTTGCTTAGAAACTACCCATTGTTGTCACAAACACACAGCATGTCGTTTTGTGCATGTATAACCTTTCCACTTTTGTCTTGCTGAATATGAACTCTCGTGTATAATCAGTCTCTTACTTCATATATTTCCCCTTTATTTTGCTGTGTCTAAGTTACATCTTTACTTCAAGTTCAACACATACATTCCACCTAAACCTCTGTCCCCTCTAAAACCGCTGCCTCATTTCCTGATCTTATACATTTTTTGCTAGATGTGTAGTCCAGACAAGAAAGGAACAAACAAACTAATCTGATTCTGAAGCCCTTAGAGACGAAAGAGTCAACAAACTTACCAATCTATTATCAATGGCCACCAGCAGAAGCACAAAATCAACAAAAGAACCACTACCACCACCAAGCACTCTAGCAGTATACCTGTACATTCCCAACATAATTGGGTACATAAGAATTCTTCTGAATTGTGTGGGTTTCGCAATCTGCTTCGAGATAAAATTCACAAACACCATCCTCTACCTTGTCAGCTTTGTTTGCGATGCCTTGGACGGTTGGTTTGCCCGCAAGTTCAATCAGGTTTCCACTTTTGGTGCCGTCCTTGACATGGTCACTGACAGGATTTTGAAAATTGATTGAGAGTTTGCCACTTGTTTTGGAGAATGCTGTAAAACAGAGTTGGGTGAAAGCAGGGATTCTGGGGTTGGCTGGATTTGGATGCGGAATCAAGCAATTAGTGAATTTAATTCAGATGAAGACCGCTGCTGATGTTTGTGTGCTCTATGACATCAAGAAGAAGCACTAGTCACATTACAACTGGGCAGGGTCTGAAACAGGGGACTGTAGGTACGACCAAGCATATTCAACTCGATCAAAGAATTGAAATATGGTTTCTGAACAAGATTAGTGTTTTGTTAGTAAAAGGAAACAAGAATGTATGGATGTTAGTTAGATTTGACTTAGCTATTCTCTTCCATTTTGGCGTTAGAAGCACTTTTAGCTTTATTATCTTTCAAAGTCATGTAAACATACTTATCTATCCTATTATGTACACGTATTTCAACTTTTGAGATAGATTTTTTGTTGACCATAAGTGTTACATTGTGAGATTGTTATGTTGAACGAAAGAATAACAGTAGTAGGATTCTAATTGCTTGAGCATCAGTTCACGAGAAAAAGTCAAGCTGATCAATGTTGTGGAGAAGGTGGTTATCTTTAATAATGAATTAGATAATTTCATAGTCATGTGGCCTGATTCATCAATAGTGGTTTGTTTAATCTGAATTGTTACAGGGATTCTCAGTATCGATGCAGCTTATTGAACAATACATTTTATATTCACAATATTTTGTATTTTATGAGAACCTATTATGATTATGTACATTAAGCTAATTGATCCCAGTCTTTGTTTCTTTATTGTTCAAACTTAACGTCAACTATCAAAACTCAAAACTCCAGTAAGGGGAAGGTACTACTGCTTTTGTCATTTCCTCCAGCAGGCTCCATGTCCATGGTCAAATTTTCATTTGAGGGGAGAAACTTACAGTCAGAAAGAACACAAAAACAACATGTCAGGTACTCAGATTAGATTGTAAGTTATAACTAATTCGAGTTGCTGTGATTACTTGCTAGCTTCTTTCTGTGTAAAAAACAATACTTGTACCAGACAACTGAAGTACGCTGAAGCTCAATCTTTTTGCTGTTGTATCTGTTATTACCTTATAATTGATCACTAATCAGTCAATGTTTTTGTATAGTTCACTTGCATTATATATGTGTCAACAACACCGGAAAAGCACACTGAAACTGATGGGCAACATTCATTTTAAGAGACAGCCTCTACAGACTACATTAAGCTTGGATGGCAGATGTATGTCTCACAATCATCATCAAGATGTGACTCATACAATGCCAGATAACCCTTCCATCAAATACGCCTACAAGCATTTTCCCGAGATTGAAAAGCATTGTGGTTTTCTTTCTTCATCTGCTTCTGACTTACCGCCTGATGATAATAGAGCCGAAAAGAGTGAAGAAACTTTCCTTCATGTATGGAGTCTGGTGGAGCACCTTTTGATAGTCTTGAGATGTCATCAAGTGGCACTTTCAGCAATGGCCCTCCGCTCAAATTTGTTTCTTTCTGGCCTATGGAAGTGGATCCAACTCGCAGAGCCAAAGATACACTCAGTATAAGTGGTGCAATGGACATTGGCTTAGTCAGAGGTGATTTATTTTCCCAAAAAACCATACATTTGCTTTCCAAGTTTCAATGTGGAACAAGGGACTACTAAACTCACAGTTATCTTTGAAGGAATATATGTGGAGTCTAGGAGCTCCATGGAGACAAGGGCTTGATGTGCTTGTTGGGAAATGCC